>JANRGW010047985.1:0-42250 GCA_024733675.1 Psilopsiagon aymara
GCAGGACAGAAAAGCAGTTCTGGGTGGGGACAACAGATTTAGGAGGAAGCCCCTTGCTTTTAACTGTCCTCTTCCTCTTTTTTTTTTTTGTTGGTATTTTCTCTTTCGATTTCCCAGGTTCCTGCGCTAGCAGCCTCCTTTCCTGCACGTGCAACTGTCGACGCTTGAGGCCTCTGCGCAGTTTGGTCCTGAGGCAGCAGCGCTGCTTCCTCTGAGGTGACTGTCTAGAGAGGGGACGCCTGCAGCTTCTGATCGGGGGGAGGCTCAGCATCCCGAAGCTTCAACTCGGAGCAGCAACAGGCACCAAGTGAGCCTCAAGTCCTTGACAGGTTTTGCCCAGGAGCCGGCAGCTCAGGGACGAGAGGAGCTAACTCACAGGAGGCGGCACCAGACCTAACTGATTAAAAACCTGCCCCAGGGAGTGCGAGCGACTGGGGCAGGCTCGAGGCAGTTTGTACGGTTGCGCGAGCGGTAAGGTGGGCACTCGCTGTATGACTCAGGCTCGGTCTGGAAGCTCTGCTCCGGCTGCCCCGGCGGTGGTCAGTGCAGCACCCAGACAGAGCCGATGAGAGGGGAGGCGGCGGTACAGAGCTCGCACTGCTCTGCTGAGGGGAGGGTGCGCCATGGGCGGGGCTGCACTCGGTGCGCCCCGGTGGAGGTCCTCCTGCAGCGGGGGCTGAGCTGCGGACGGTGTCAATGGCTGAGAGGGGTCAGGGAGCTGAGAGGAAGCGGCACTGCTGCCTCAGGACCGGGCTGCGCGGGGGCCTCAAGCTTCGAAAAAAGCATGCCCTTAAAGGTAATGTTCAGTAGCCTAATTAGTTAGGATAATTACTTATGCTAAGTAAACAGCACTGAAGGCAAGGTGATTTGAGTAGTAGTTTGCTTGGCAGCTCACACAAGTCTACTTATTGTAGCAAATCCAGTGTAGTTTCTTAGTTTTCTCATATTTACTGTTATTTTAAATTTAATTGATTAAACTGATTTAACATGAGTTGTATGCATTTATCAAGACCTTAATTGAGGAACTCCATTAACATAACTTAAGCCTAACCAGAGCTAAGTCTGTTTTAATGTGGCCATTAGTGATCAAAAAGATCTTCCAGAACACCAAAAATCCCCAGCCATCTGCTGAAAACAAGCAAACAACAGTAACAATCTCTCCACGCAAGCAAATAAAAAAGGGGAGTGGGAAAGAGAGAAGAGAAAATGTGAAATCTGAGAACGAGCCAAAAAAATACTATGAAACAGAAGTATTTGACCTTTCAGACAGTTGTGATGAGGAGAGTATTCCTGTGAAAGGATCATTCCCTATTTACTTCCCTGTCATCCCATATGTCCTATTTCCCCAGAATGCCACCCTCTGAGAGACCAGAAGTCTTCAGTCTGACCAGCACAGCCGTTTTTGTAAACCAGTTGTCTTTAGTCATAATAATCAACAGAAAATATTTTTTTTATATATTAGGGCTTTGCTTCAAGATGAAAAGTTTTTGCTAAACTGTACACTATTATGAACCACTGCAGCCCAAAAAAGGACTCAAGCAAGCCAATGAAAAATCTAGGAAAAGTCAATTAAGACAGTAAAAAAATCCTAACTATAACACCTGTGAGTTTGCACAGTACTTAAAATTTCATTGTATCCTTTCCCCTGACACCAAAAGATGCATCAGTGTGCATTCCCAGAAGATCAGCCTCCTTCAATGGAAACAGCATCTGAACAGCTAAGGTTTTGGGAGATTTACAGACTAAAAACCACACCTGAACCTGATTTGCCTACTTTAAACATGCCTCCCACACACTGATAGCACTGAGCTCAGCCCAGAGCACGGTAATCACAGTCACTTTATATCTCAATGCCCTCGGCTATTTGCATAATGGCCTATTGGTTACAACACTCAGACTATGTGGGAGGTCTGGGTCCCACTCTTGCCTCAACCTGACATGACTTAAATATAGATTTTTATTCCCCATCCACTGTCCTCTAAAATAGTTATTCTATTTTTATTCAAAAAAAGACTACTGCTCACCCACTGCAGGTCACCCACTGCAGAGCCAGAACTCCAAACAAGCCACAGAGAACCTGACTCTGCAGCCGCAGCAAACCTGAATTTCATCTTGGAGCATCATCCTAAGAATGAAGGAGCCTAAATTTAATTTTTGCGGGTTAGGGAATGTTAAAGATTGCATATTGTTGTGGTTTAATCTGAAACCAGGACACATATTTTGATGGATACAGGATAAAATTCAAAATTGATGACATTTAAACAGAAGAACAGGGTTTGGTACCCAAAGTCTGTCTCATCTTTGAGAAGCCCTCTGACACAGTTTTTAATCCACAGGTGCATGAACTCTTTGGTATAAATGCATCACAGTGGTGGTATATCACCACTGCACTATATGGCTAATTTGCAATATTTTATCTTGCACTGCTCTTTACACAATGAACTGTCACGTTATCCTTGACCTAGAGTACTATAACAAATGAGATAAAAGACTCTTATTTTTATATTTTTTTCCCCAGACAGTATAAAAGCCAACAATTTTAACAGCCATGAAAGTTCTGGGGTTTGATTTTTCAATTATTTTTGCTTCCTAAGTTATCTCAGAAGAATTATATATAACATACATGGCCATAAAGAGTAAGAAAAGAACAAAACTGGGGAAAATGCTGCAATTAGCAAATATTGTGGGTTTTTTTCATTAGCAGGAAATAATTCTTCAAGAGGGCCTTGTGAAGAGAACACATTTGGCTCAGTTCATAAATGCATTTAATGAACTCCACCATGGATCTTATGACTAATATGTTAAACATCTTTCAGGTGACCTTGATTTAACTGTATAATTTGCTATTATTCATAAGTTACCATAAAGTAATAATCCTGGTGAGTCAGAAATTTCCTATATTAAATTCCAGGGTAAAACATGGATCTGTAAATAGTGAATCACTGTTTATATGCAGGTTTTTTTCCAGATCTGCAGTTTGTGAATAGTTATCTCATTAAATCTTCAACTTTTAAGTCATGGAGTGATGCATCCATTTATAGTACCTTACTTTCTACAAGAGTAGAAATATCATAAGCTCCATAAAATTAGGTGCTTTGCTTCTCTTTTGCAACTTGTCTGAGTCAAACAGCACTGCAAAGTAGCTGTGTGGAAAGGGACCTGGGTGTCCTGGTGGCTAGCAAGCTCAATATGTCAATATATAAGGCAGGGGTGAGAGGAAGGTGTTTTTAAAATTTGGGTTTATTTCTCATTTTCCTACTAATTTGAATGGTAACAAATTAAACTCATTTCCTCAAGTTGAGTCTGTTTTGCCCATGTTCATTGAGTGAACGTGTGCTGCTGTGACAAAAAAAAAGCGAACAGGATGCTGGTTGCATCAACAAGGGCATCACCAGTGGAGATAAACTCATTATTCCACTCTACTCAGCACTTGTCAGGCCATATCTAGAATACTGTGCTCAGTTTTGGTTTCTGCTAAACAAAAAAAGATACGGACAGGTAGGAGAGGGTCGAGAGAAAGGCCAAAAAGGTCATCAAAGGACTGGGAAGCCTGCTATATAAAGATAGGTGAAGAAAACGGGGTTTGTTCAGCCTTGAGGAAAGAAGGCTAGGGAGAGACCTTATCACCATGTTCTCCAAAGAAGATGGAGACTCCTTTTTTACAAGAAGACCCATGATAAAGATGAGGGACAATGGGCACAATTTACTCTTGGTGAGATTCCAATTGTGCAAAAAATTCCACAACGAGAGCAATCAGCCACCGGAATAATCTCCCCAGGGAAGTGGTGGTATCCCCAACACTGGACACTTTTAAGATTTGTCTGGACTGAGTGCTGGGACATCCTTTCCAACCTGGTATTCTATGATTCTATGGTAGGTCTCCACAAGTGAATAGATAGTGTTTTGATTGAGAAGAAGACTAAAAATGTCCATTTTTTGATTTCCTGAATCCTGATAGAACCATTTAAATCTTAGTAGAACTATTAAATCCTATTACATCCTGACAGAACTATTTAAAAAGAAGCAAATTATAATATGTGTTTTTAATGGTACTGAGAGGATATTCTCCTTATTCCTTGTTTTTTAAAATAATAATATTTTTGATGTGTGCTGTTACACATTTCTGAGCCACTTTAACATTTGTCTTCTTATTGATGCCTTACTGATTTTATGGATGAAGACTGACACTAGGTATGCTCACCTGGAATCAGCAGATATTACAGGTCATTATGTGCATTATTCCTAACAGACTTAGACAAAAACTAACTTCAAGAGAATTACTTGAAAAGATAGTGGATTTTTTTCCTTCTTCTATAGGTTTACATTAAGAAAAGTAGCTAATATGTAAGGAAGTCTTCAATCTGCCCAGTAAGGAGAAGACAGTGAAGGAGAAGTTGCCTGCGTAGGCTTTACATATGGCAGAAGCTATTAAACTGACAGATGAAACTTAAAAATATGGTGCAGACTCGAAAACTCTGCAATGATAGCCTGCAGGGTAAGTTTCACTGCCAGATGTTACTACATTTTCGCTGAAATAATTCTTAAGTATTCTTTTATGTATTCCTCTAGGATACACATTACGCCACTTGAGCTTATTGTTGGGAACTTACCTATACAAGATTGGAAATGTTTGCTATTTTTTTTTAAGTATCAGAACAATCTTGCTACGTTTATCTCTTTCAGACGGGAGAAACTTCTTCCCATGTTGAATGGTATAACCCCTGTAGTTTTTATCAAGTCCTAAAATAAAATTCTGGTCAACTTCTGTAATGGATTTATGTGGCGAGATTTTGGTAGCAGGGGGGCTACAAGTGTGGCTTCTGTGAGAAGCTACTAGAAGCTTCCCCTGTGTTGAACAGAGCCAACGCTGGCTGGCTCCAAGGCTGACACACCACTGGTCAAGGCCGAGCCCATCAGCACTATCCCAGTGCCTCTGGGATAACATTTAAAAAGGGGAAAATGTAACTGCAAAGGAGCAATTGCACCTGGAGACAGGAGTGAGAATATGTGAGAAGAAGAAATCTATAGACATGAAGGTCAGTCAAGAAGGAGAGGAGGAAGTGCTGCAGCCCATGGTGCAGCCCATGGTGAGGCAGGCTGTGTCCCTGAAGCCTATAGGAGTCCACAATGAAGCAGACTTCCACCTGCAGCCCATGGAGAAGCTGCCAGTGGAAGGAGCTCTCAAAGGAGCTGTGACCCTGTGGGAAGCCTGCACTGGAGCAGGCTCCTGGTGGGACCTGTGGCCCCATGGAGAGGAGCCCATGCTGGAGCAGGGGAAGTCTGTGAGGAATCTTCCCACTGAGGAGGAAGGACTGGCAGGGACAATGTGTGATGAACTCATCATGACCCCTATCCACCATCTCTCTGCGCTGCTGGAGGGGAGGAAATTGAGTATCTGGGAGTAAAGCCTGGGAAGAAGGGAGGGGTGGGGTGAAGGTGTTTTTAAGATTTGGCTTTATTTCTCATTATCCTACTGATTTGATTGGTAATAAATTAAACTCATTTCCCCCGATTGAGTTTGTTTTGCCTGTAACAGTAATTGTTAAACGATGTCTTGCTGTCCTTATCTCAACCCACGAGTTTTTTGATATGTTTTCTCTCCCCTGTCCAGCTGAGGAAGGCAGAGATAGAGAAGCTTTGGTGGGCATCTGGTGTTGAGCCAGGGTCAGCCCACCAGAGCTTCAGTTAGGCTGAAGACAGCTGATGAAACAATTCATCTAGAATCTTACTGGTTTTTTTTCACACACCATTTTATTGTGGATGTATTTTCCAAGAAATGCTGGGTTTTAAATACACACAAAATGTAGAAAACCAGATCAGACTAATTTATGAGAGAGAATTCTGACTGTTTCTGCTAAACACAAACTGTCTACCTGCAACTTAATCATAAAGACAGTAAAATTGTTTCTACTCTCAGTTGTTAGGTCACAAGTTTTGGTTAAATGGAGTTTTAGTCTGAATTAATATAGAAATTCTTGCAGCCTTAAGATTCCACATGGAAAGAATGCAAATAATGTTATTACTCTTTTCAAATTCAGTAATATAAACTGCTCAAATTTTTCTATATTTCAGAGTCTTAAAATAAATTCTGCTGATACAGATTGCAGACACAGAAAGTGAAGATAAAAAAGTCCTTTTGTTCCCCAGTAAAGGTTGTAAGGAAAATATTAATTTGTTCCTTTAGAATGTTATTTTCTACCAGTGCATCACAATTTCTATCTTAGACCTTTTCCATTTCTTAAATTTGGACCAGCAAGTGTAAAAAGCTATTCTACTAATATACATGATATTCTGCCACCTTTGAAAAAATACACTGTAAGTCTTCTTTTAAGGTCACCATATCACACTTATCTCATTAATGAAGACAGCTACATAATAAAATCAGGAAAATTAGAAATATTCTTGAGATACATATATGAAATATTAAAAGGTCCTATGCACTGTCAATGTTGCTAAGGAACCATAATATTTATACCTACTATGTCAGACCTAAAACCAGAATTTGGGAAAGCCTTTCAAGGCTTTAAGCAGATAATTATTATTTAATAAAAAGTTGAGTGTAAAAGATTTCAGTTTATCACTTAATGGAATAAAACAAAACCAAGGAGCAGCTGCTCTCATAGTTGCAACTTCACTGGCCAATTTTTTCTTCAAAATATAAAATATTTATATAGGGATTATATGCTTTCCTTCTCACAAATGTACTAAAAAGCAAGGTCAGGTTTATTGTGGGGGTTGGAACTAGATGATCTTAAGGTCCTTTCCAACCCTAACTATTCTATGATTCTGTGATTGTGATTATCTTGCTTTTTATGTTTTAAACAGACATACACTTTTTGTCCTAACTTTTTTCAATGAATCACAAGCAAATACAATTGGATTAACAAAGCTCCAATCACAGATGGAAGTAGCAGACATTGCTTGTACAAAGGACATTGTCAAGCTGTTACAGCCAATTTCAGAGGCTTTAGCACCACTGTGTTTGGATTAATCCCATCTAACCCAGGCTGCCTTAAAGTTATGTATTTGATCAAAAAAAGATCTTTAGGCTGTTCTATTTAGATGATAAAAAGAGTATATTAGATGAGTCTGGGCAGTCAAATTTTATGGAAAAAAAAAATACAAACCCAGGATAAAGGAATTTATAAAGTAAATGGTTGTATGAAGTAGAGGTCAGAGCATCACAATCTCTTACTGTATTTATATTTTGTACCAAAATAAACAAAGAAAAAAAAAAAAAGGAAAACAGCCTAACTTGGGAGAGAAGTTGAAGTCCAGCAAGAGTTAATAGCTTTGGAGCATATGGAGAGGTTATGTATCCCTCTGTAAGAAAAGGACATCAGTCTCTGTGAACATTTGCCTAACTTAACTTCTCAACCCTTCCCAAAGACTACATTAGGGAGCCCTTCACTCAGTGTGCTCCATATTCTGGGTTATATCCCTGCCTACCCACTGCTCTACATCTGCGCTAAAGTGTGTGGGTGTCCAGCATAAGCTGCTGCATCTGGACAGCCATGTCCCAGCACTACATGCTCTGATGTGCCTTGTGCAATCCCTAGCAGTGAAAGCACACCATGCCATGTAGTATTTATTACTGGTTTATGCCGGACCCATTACAGAAAGAATGCTGTTATGAATACATATTTCCTTATCACAAGCAGGTTAATTTTTAGAGTATGGTTTTGACTTGGATTATAGCCAACAGAAAAGTTCTTTTCATTTCAACAGGTCTGTCTCAGGCAGGATAAAACTAATTAGAAGTGGCCAATCAGGAGATTAATAAAGAGAGACAAAAGCACTGACAAGACCATACAATGTTTATAAAGAACCTGTTTATGCTACAAATCACAATTCTACTGAATATGCACTGATTTAAAGATAGCCAATCATGTCTTCTTGTTCTCTCTTCCACCTCTCCATTATAAATATTTTAACTACTCAAAGTTTTTATAAACAATTTTTTTACATCAGAAAATGTTACAACATCCTTGAGAACAGCTGTCTTTCAATGTGTACTTTCCTATTCTCTCACAGCAGTTATTGAGCTTTCAGTAGCATCTCTGTTATGCTTGAGCCTGTTCAAGTTTTGTGAGAGGAAAATGATAGCAAGGGCAGTTCTCGAGTTCCTAAATCAAACCTGAAATCTTTGCCAGGTAACTACATTTTTAAGACATAAACATGAGACAGACAGACACACCCCTGCTGCTGTTCATCAGAGATCACAAATGTAGAGACTACTGGCTACATATATGCAACACGGGTACAGCAACTAGCAAAAGAGAGGCAATCAAAACCTGGAACACATATGAAAATAAGCATAGACGCTTCCAAAATTATTCCCCAAAAATTTGCTTGACTAATTAGAGGTACTGACTAGAAGAAACCAGTGACATAGAAGAATCAGTTATTTATATAGAATTATCTATTGAAATACATAGCTAATCTGCCAGCACTGAATTCATGAAACACACATTCTCTTGACCACTTTAAGCCATTGTGACTCACTTAAAAATAGTTTCACTGTTTCTAATGAGGCATAAGAAAAATGTTAGGTTCTAAATGCTCCTAAAAAAACCCCACCAAACCCCACTGAATTAAAGCTAGAAAATGCAGCACAGTCCACTTAGAAATAATGTCAATCATTATATTCAAGTAGAGACCCCTAAACTTGGTATAAAGGTTCTGCTGTCTAATAACACAATTGTGCTTGTCAGCTCATCGTACCTCTGCTGTTATCAGTCCTTCTCAGTAGGACTGCATTTTCATTCACACCTCAGAGCAGTCTCCCTCCTTCGGTAGGCAGAAAGCTTCTTCTCCATTGCTTCTCCTTCTTTCTAGTCTCCCTACAACAAATAATTCTTTCCTAACATCACAAGTAGGCTAATTAAACTTTGCTTTTCTATTTGCATTACTTTGTTCTGCTACTAGCTGCTGCCTGTGTCCAAAAGCATTTTCTGCTTTGTAGACATCAGCCAAGGCTATACCTCAACAGCTACAGATATGTATTCAGAGAATGGGAAAGACAAACAAGAAAAACTAAAATACAACTACACCCTTCTATTATGATCTTTGGTAGTGTGTGACAATGCCAGCTCATGCTTTGCTACTTGGATTTCCTAACAGCAACTTACAGACCCTCACCAGGATATGCTGCTGTGAATAACAGGATTTCAGCATGCTAAAGTGGCATGACAACACTTTAACCACAAGAAGAGTCTAGAATTGTATGTCAATACAAATATTCTACCAAATTTTTGCTGATGTGAATTTCAGAATTTCCAAATTGGTTTTATGGGTACAATGATCTTCAAGAAATAAAGATGAGCCTTTCACTGAATCACCTGCATTAAAGACCTTAATAAGTAGTTCATTCAAGAAAATGCATGCACAGTCAGGCGTTGTAAGTGCATATCAACTCTTAGTATATAAATCCTAAGTAAATTAGCAACTGAGTTTTCAGACTTCTTTTCTTGATTTCATGTCTTTATCTTGAAGAACCTTACCAAAATACATTGTTGGGGATTGTATTCCTAAGGTTGTTTTCATATTAATTCTACTCTTTGGCAACATTGAAAATGTGTTATTTGTTCCATGATGCAGTATTTCAGTTATTTCCTTTCAAGGGAATCTGAAAAACTGTTAATAGAACAACAGATTACCACTTATCCGGAATAGGCAGAATTCATTAAATCAGGAATGCTGACATTGATGCACGCTGCCAATAAAAAGCCTGGTCTACTTGTCTGAAAGAAGATAAACATACGCAATACCTCCATTTTCTTTAGGAAAAACGTTATTTAGGAAATTAACTCCTGTTTTGGAACCTGTAAATGAGTAAATATTGATACAAAACAAGCTCTAACTTAGTTCTACTTTGCCTTCTATGCCCTCTGCCACAAATAGAAGTATTATTTTGTCACCTAACATCAATTGGCTTGAGGATCAATATAGATTTTCAATTTTTTTTTTTTCAGAGATGGACAGGAATATTTATCATCCATGAACTTCATGAAGATGATGCAATGTCATACAGAAATAACCATCTACACATTTAAAATGTTTTAAAACTGCTTTGAAATCTCATTTGAGAAACTTCAAATATAAAAGTATGAATTAGTACATTGGAAAAGAATACATCTTGTGAAGTGTACTTATCAAATAGCACACTATACTGGTTTGGGCTGAGGTATAGTTATTTTTTTCATAGTAGCTCCTATAGTGCTGTGGTTTAGTTTTGAGGCCAAAACAGTGTTGAAAACAGAGATGTTTTAGTTATTTCTGAGCAGTGCTTGTACAGCGTCAGGGCTGCCTCTGTTTCTTATACTGCTCTGCCAGTGAGTTGGCTGGAGGTGCACAAGTTGCTGGGAAGGGACACAACTGGGACAGCTGATACCAACTGACCCAAGTGATATTCCATATCATCACCCACAGTCAGCAATAAAAGCAGTGGGAAGAACGAAGGGGAGATGTTCAGAGCAATGCTGTTCGTCTTCCTTACTCACTGTTAACTTGTGATGTAGCCCTGCTCTCCTGGAGATGGCTGAACACCTGACTATCCTTGAGGAGCAGTGAATGAATTCCTTGCTTTGCTTTGCTTGTGCACACAGCTTTTGCTTTACCTATGAAACTGTCTTTACCTCAACCCACAAGCTGTCTCATTTTTTCCCTTCTGATTCTATCCCCCATCCCACTGAATCAAGCAGCTGGGTAGAATTAAAGCATGCACACAAAAAGATTTTATTTGCTTCATGTTTGAGCATGCGCAGCTTATCTAATGACATCAGTCTCTGGAGAGTTTGATATGCTTATGAGTATGCCCAGTAAAATTTTTCGTACTGCTAAAGTGATTACATAACTTACCTAGTAATTCCCTCAAAGTTATGAAGTGTAAAAGAAAATACAAGATTTTTTCTATCCCAGAAAAATTTTTAATAATAATCAAAATGTGGAACTACTCACTTGAACACAACAACTCTGCCCACATTTCAGAAAAGCAGCTCCAAGTATCCTTTTAAGGTATATACTACATTATACAACAGGACAGCTTTAGAAAGTGTTTTCTTGAATACTCATTAAAAATATTTGGAAATTAAACTGACTACAAGGTAATGTTTTGGCAACTTCTTCCTTCCACTACAAAATCTGGACAAGTATTTCCATTTTTCCTTTTTTTTTTCTTTTTTTCTCCAGTTCTGTTACTTTTCGCATCATCATCGTGACAGTACAAACTTATTTAGAAAATTAATTTCAGACATCATTCTAAAAATACATGTTAGCAATTTTTCTTTTCTATTTATAGATGAGAATTCAGTTCAGATACTTGATCAATTTCAGTTAACGATCTCAAGTTAGGTATGGAGCTGTCCCTGACGTACGTTAGATAATATTTGCCTGGTTTTACAATTCGAAGCACTTCCTTAGAAAGTGCATTGTAAATCTAAAAATAATTCATTGACATTGATTTTGGAAACAGCCTTTTAGCTTTATTCCACTATATCTAACTGAGCAAGTATACAAGTTTACAAATATTTTATCATGTTTTATTATATAAATTATGCATGTACTAACTAAAAAAGAGAAGCCCAAATAGATATAATGTAAAAAGATACATTTAGAATGAAATCCATGGGGTTTTATTCTGATTTACATATGAACTCCTTGGCCAAAAAAAAAAGATAAAATGCAGGAAAAATTCTTCACTATGAGGGCAGCGAGGCACTGGAAGAGATTGCCCAGAGAAACTGCGGCTGCCTCATCCCTGGAAATGTTCAAGGGAAGGCTGAATAGGGTGTTGACCTGTCTGGTCTAGTGGAAGTTGTCCCTACTTGTGGCAAGGGGGTTGGAACTAGAGGATCTTTAAGGTCCTTCAAACCAAAATGATTCTATGAAAATTATAAGGAGGAGAGGTAGAAATTCTAGCACTATTGGTATATTAGTAAATATTAAGGATACCTACTTAGAGCTTACGCAACAAATGAAAAATTTTATCATACCACCTTCTCCTCCAATCCGAAGCATGGAGTGTGAGACCTCTTTACTATTAGGCCTCCAGGAAAGGCTTATGACTCCTAACTGATGAGATATTAAAAATGCCTAACATCTCAGAGCTGGGTTTTGGTCTGTTTTGCTATCTACAAGGCTGATATCTACACTACACTTCTTTAAGTTTTACCAAAGAAATCAAGAGGAAAACCACAAAACCTATTTTTACACATTTACCTTATATGTAAGCAAGCTGTTATAACAAGGCTGAACCATTCATTCATGTCTAACTAACAAGGTAAGTTATAGCTAGAATAGTGACAAGAGCTACTTTTAAACTGAACTTTAAATAGTGCAGCTGAACAAAGGAGACTGCAAAGACAAAGACAAAAGATAAGACCTGTGGCTGCATGGTTAAAGACGACATTTTCCTTTTTTGTTTTTATTGTTCTACAACCAGAAAAGACTTTCCAACAGGTATTTACATAAATGACCGGCTGAAAGTATTTTTAAAAGCCCTCTGTATTTTGTAGCAAATGTAATTCACTGCTTGTATTTTGTGCCAGTGCTTTGTCTAGTCATTATTTACTTCCCTTTCATTTAGATAATTCAATAGTTTGTGACACTATCCTCTAAGCACAGTCAGTGGAAGAGTCCAGGTAAAAGCCCTTTCTCCTTCCCCTTCCACCCGGAAGTTTTCATTCTGTTTTGCTTGAGGAGTTTGTGTGTGCAAGCTTACAAAATAGAAAGAGATAAAAAAAAATGGGCAGGGTTGAGGGGGAACTAGGAAGAAGGAAAACCTTTAAACTTTGCCATTCAAGAACTGTAACATGTAACTGCATTTAAGTGACAAAAGAATTACTGTATATATTAAACAAATAATGATGCATTTTTTCTTATGACTAACAACATTTTCACTGTCTAGCAAGACCCATGTCAATCTGGTTTAAGGAATGATATAAAGTCCTGAAGTGTCAACTTAGTATACATGGAATGGGCATCACAAGCTCTTGCTCCAAAACGTCTGTGGCTACTAAAATATCAGATAGGAAAAAAGAAAGGTAGAAAGAAACAATACAGTCTGAGGTAGAAACTGATTTTTCTGGGCTTCAAATCAAACACAATATGTTACAAATTATTTACACTATTGGAGGGAATTCAGGTGCTAATTAATAACCTATAGGACATTGGAGCAAATATAGCAGAGATACAGGTCCTTTGAGGTTAACTTAATCTTGCTAACAGTGTACTTGCGGAGGAACACAATGTCCCCATGACCATTTACACTTCCAGTCTCGTCTAAAAACTTAAAAACCACACTGCCCATTTTATTTAACTGAAAGTAAAAACTCTTTGGCTATGTTTGCTAAAAGCATGTAAATGTTTATAAATTTAAGTAAATGAAGAGCAAGATCTACAACTGATAATATTGGGAGAAAAGAAAAAGAAGCAAGAAGCCTTTAAAAACTGATTTCTTATTTTTTAAAAGAGAGTTTTGATCTGCTGATTCATTGTTTTTTATGATCATGCTATTCTTTTGAACTCACAAGCATAGAGGTGGTAGGCTAGTTGACAAATTAATAATATTATCAGATAATAATTTTTTACCTTTCAGAATGCAAAAGGAGATCGAATACAAAGAATGCAGAGTTAAGAATTGTATTGAGGACATATGACTAGTAATTCAGAAGAAAATAGGAAATGGAATGTCTTTATTTTAATATTGTCTATTTTAATTTGTTTTAAAGGTCCCAGTCGATGTGTATTTGTGACAAACCAAAATGAAAATACACAGATGAAAGACATGGAAGAACATTACAGTCAAAAATCAGCAAGCTTGGCCCCTCACAGGTGCAAAAATACTGTATCCATGGGCTCAAATAAAGCACAGAAAATGCATTTTAAAATGTATTTATATAGAAAAAAATCTCTGTGGGAAACAAATAAGGGAATGGAATAATATTCAGCAAAAGCATTTTATTTGCTCAGGGCTTACAGAAAAGAAAAAAAAAAAGAGCTAAGAATTTGAGAAGAGCAAATCAAAACACTGTTAGCTTCACCTTTGAAAAGCAGGAAAGGATATAAGAATGCTGTAACCCAGAAAAGGAGATTTAAATATAACAATAGTGTGGCATAGCTCCTTGGTCTTAGAATTTGACTGTAAACCAAGAACACCTGAACATAAAGTAGAACACAAGCTCCTATCTTGTGTGCTTTAATCAGAAAGCTACTTCTGTCTGTCTGGTTCATTGCCTGTGAGACGAAACTAACTGCATACGTAGTGATGAAAAGGAATACGCAGTAATAAGCCTCATAATAATTATGGTGCCTGAATATTGGATTATTTTATAATGATTTCTTAAAGCAGGAAAATAAATGTTGGAATTTTGTTTGACTGAAATCCATGATCCAGTTTTTAAACCAAATTAATTAATCCAGCTCTAATTCTCCATTTCTTACATCACAAAATATACTCAAAGTTGATAAGAAAAGCTTCTGGTAATAACAGAAGGGTTTTGTAAGAGAATTTGCACATCAGCAGTAGCAGTCTAAGAGAAGCAGTGATGTACTGCTAAAATAAAATTAAACTGAAAACACAAAACATCAGCAAAAGTAAGTGGGTTTACATTCTCAATTTCTGCCTGGAATTTCAGCTGAGTTTTTGTCTCCGATAAATTTCTAACACAGTGCATCATATGAAAGTCAGTGCTGTGTATACATTCAGAAGGACATCTCTTACCAAAAAAAGCTTCCCTCTGCTGCACATGTTAAATAGCTCTATTTATCTTGATAATATTTGACAATTTTATCACATAGGGAACTCTTTCAGTTTGTACAGATTATTTGGACTTTTTTTCCCTTTTGACCTTCTTCTCTGCAACAGCCACTCCTGGGATCAGATATAACTTATTATCTTGAGATACTGCCAAAAGTCACCTTCAGGGACCAAACCCATTTCTTATTTTCACTTTTTTTTCTTTTTTTTTGATAGGTTTTCTATGACTATCGAATTATACAGCTACTGCAAACACAAACTTCTTTCTGACAGGCTACAGGCATTTTCAGTAATCCCTCTCTAAACTAGTCTTTGAAAGAAATGGGCAACTGCAAGTCTCTCCAAATGTTGCCAACTGCAAGTCAAATGTGCCCCAAGCAAGAAGCGGTCGTAGCCTTCTGGCTTTCCAACAGCCTTCCAGCTTTCCAACAGCCTTCCAGCTTTCCAACAGCCTTCCAAAAACTATCTCTGTTCATTTTCTAGTAGACAATGTCCATATCTAGAGTATCAAGCTGCAAAACCAAGAATGAAACAATAAATTAGTTTTATCCATGTGCCCTCAGCAATAATGTGCAGTTGGGCTGTCCTTCGAATGTCACTATAATCTCCCAATGATCATAGTAAATACTATGGTTTGCTATATCAGTAAGGAACTAAATGGACAGCAACAGGTGAAATGAAGAAGAACCCCACTTATGTCTCCAACAATAAAAGGTGTTCTAGCTATAAATAAAATATAACCTACCTGTAATTAAGGTAGAAGCAGTTTCTGCTGTTCTACATTTTAGGTTTCAGTCATGCTTTGCATGCAGTACAGTAAATTTCCACTAGATCAAATTTTAACAGCAAATTCTGAAACACTTGATAGTCTCTCTCATACTTCCATGGAGTCACCTATCCAGTATTATTCCACTTAAGGAATGCTAAAATTGGCATACCAAATAAAGCTTTCAACCACATGGAATCCAGCTCAACTAAGGAGGGTTTTAAATTCTTGGTTTAGGCAAGACAACAGTCTTCCTATTACTAGAGTGATTTTGTCAGAAATAGCAGTGTGGCCCCTTGATGTGTACTCCAACTTGTGAAAAGTTTTTCTTTCAGGCAGCCTTTTTTATCACATTTCACATGAGAAGAAAAGCCATCTTCAAAGACATTTGACAGAGTAGGTGGTTTAGCATATCCTAGCTTTTCTCTGAAAAATATTATTATAATCTATATAATGTTATTTTTTACACTTGCCTAAGTTTTCTTGAAGAACTGCTCTGTTGCAGGCTATTAGTATGACCGTTCAATGCACAGCAGTGCTTTGACCTGTGTATGATGACGTAACATGACCCTGTATTTGGGCCTTTTTGCAGAATCAGTCACCTGACAAAGTGGTGCCTCAGCCCTTTACTATGGCTAGTGATAAAGAATATACGGCACAGTGATCATAGTGATCCTGTGATCAGGGAAAGTGCGAGAAAATAGTATCAAAGAACATAAGAAATTAAATTATAAGGCTTTGGAAAAAAAAAAGTATCTGACACTGAGATTCACACAAGAAGATAGAATTTGCGCAAATGGAAGTGTTTGCAGAAAATGGAATTAATGCCACTTAATATGACACTAAGCTTTCATGGCATACGGCACATTCAGGTAGATATGGAGACTCACCACACCATAAATATCATTTCTTATTGTATTGTAGGATCAAGTTTCTGAGACAGCCATTGGGCAGTTTCAGAAATAGAAAGTTTTGACTGACAAATATAAGGAAACAGGGGACATGTCAACCCCTGATCACTGGTATTCCTCAACAGTGCTCTGAACTGGATTGCGCACACGCATCTGTCTAGATGTACTATCGAAGTCATGCAACCACAGGACATTGCATAGAACTGCAACATTTCTTAGTCTAGGCCTATACTTCATAAACAACATTACAGAAAAGATCTTTTTGTACATGAGAGATCTAATTGACTGAGACACCAAACCCTTTCCAGCTTTGAAGAGTGTAGAGAGCATCAAATGAAATGGCAAGCCAAATTTGCGAATGAGAAGAACTGAAGAATATGAGTACCAAAGGCACGCAGTCCTCTATCTTTCTGAAAGGTTCAGGCTCTCTAGAACTGGAAGGGTATTCTGTTACCTCCACATTAGGCTTTATTCAGTTCTACATGGTTAAAAAAATTAATGGGTTGGGTTCATTAAAAAAAGGAAGACGCAACTCTGCATGAGCAGATGGACTGCGTTTCTTTTCCCCTGAGCTATGCTGGATATTCTGTTCATAAATCGATAAGGAAAATTCATTTATTCCCACTGCATACAAGTGCAGATAAGACCAGCAAACTTAAATTTTAAATAATCAATGGATAAAGTAGATTCATTTGTTTTTAGAAATGAACTAGTTCCTGTGATGGTGTTGTAAAAGTCCTGACTATATGCAGTTTCTTATTGTATATTCAATAAAAAAAGAAGGAACCTGGCAGAAGAATAACGTAAGACAGCCAATTGCTTATAGCAGTACAATGTCCTTGTCAGGAAAATAGTTATGTTTAAACCCTAACTATTCATTATACATCTAGCATTTTGAGTAGTCATTTGTTCTGCACTTTTATTGTATGAACATACAGAACAAGGAGATTAATTATAAGATAGAAAGTTCTATTTTAACAAAAACATTAGGCAAAGTTCCAAATTAGTAAGCAAACCTCCCAAGTCATCAAAAATATACAATAAAGTTCAAACGCTGGCAGATTTAAGTAAGGAAATTTTAATCTGAATGTTAAATTTTTCAGCAGCCTAACAGCTGTGAGGCTGCCAGGAACTTAAAGTACTAAAATATATATTTTATCTATTTATTATTAAAGATATTGCTAATCTGACCAACTAACTTGAGAAATATCAGCTGAAATGCACACATCCAAACCTTAGTTATCAGTCTCCCATTGCTGCAAGCACCTGGCTACAGTAAGCATGAACAACACTCACAGCACACTCTGAAACAGTTTCAGTCCCCCCAAAATACTCTTCCCCCCTGAATGAAATAAAAAACGAAACACAACAAACTGCTCTGCCCTGAAGAACTGCTACAGATTACTGGTATGGGATTTCTGCCTGTTGCTCTTCTCAGTTCCTCTGAAGAAAATTCATCTCCTCACCTTCCTCAGTGCCTTTCAGACATTTTTTGAAAATAAATTTACTTTGTTTACCTGACTGTCTTGGATTTCAAATTCAGTTCTAAGTGATTATACCGGAAGCTATTGCTTTCTTACACAAGTGACAGAACCACAAAAATCTCCTATGTTAAAATGTCTTTAATTAGAACTTCAAAATCTGTGCTGAAACATATCTAGATGAACTTTACACTTAAAATAACAAATCCTCATGTCTTCGAATGTTTTAATGTTACTTTAAATTAGTCATAGCTAGAATTCCTTTAAAATGAATTTTGATACATCTTTAGCCAGTATATTAATTGAACTAATGCAGACATGTAGGAAAGAAGTAAGACAACAAGGTAAGGCTCTTGCTTTCCAGAGCCCACATTAGTTTAAGCTGCAATGAGCAAAAAGAAAGCTGTGTCCACCACTTCAATTCAAGGTCACCAGTATATGAATAAAAGTAGCTAGGAGGCCATTGAAATCCTGTGAGAAGGAGAAGCTGAGAGAGAGCAACATGAATCAGTGATTCAGGCTGACACACCAACACTCAGAAGCAAGAAGTGTTGATGCAAACTGCTTACATCACTCATGTATACTGTGCAAAGGCAAATCACATTACATTTATGGCAAATATTTCACAGCTCTTGTTTAAATGTGCAGTATTGGAGAAGGGGAGAAGGAAGAGAGACACGGAGAATGTTGAGTGAATATTCTAAATCTTGGATGAGTAGCACTGGATCACCATGATGATCACACCTCTGGCAGTGCCATTAGGAAGAAGCAATAACACCATGCAGGAAGGCAGCACATTGTTCTAGCAAACAGGACATTTGGTGCTGCCATTACTCCTATACATTGTAGAAGATGCTCATGGCTGCATAAGCACAGCAGCACAATGTGATACTACTTTGCCACAGTCAGAACAAAAGGAGATGGGACTTTATAATCTAAGGGAGTAACTCATATTCATGTATTCATGTCACTTCCAATATTGTTTTAGCTCACTGTGGTAATTCATTTGTATAGCAATCTTGAAGCTATGTGTGGGACAAAGCCTCAAACCTACTGAGGTCAAACAGTTTCAAGAGCAAGAGGAGAGTTGAAACACAGAATTTTTTATTTTTTAATTTTATATTTAAAATGCTATGTCAGGTGGTGATATGCAGGAAATACAGCTATTTGCTACCAGTAATTCATTACTTCATTTAATATGCTATAAGATTAAAGTAATTTATACACAAACTTCTTTTTTTCTGTTTAAAAAAACCTGATTCAGGACAGTGTCTAAACCAGATATATTCAGATCAAAATATTCAGTAAGGTTTTATTTATGTTCTTTTTTACTTCCTGAAGCAATGCTATTCTTCTAAGACTGTTCTGTGCTAAGATAGATACCAGTGGATCCTTTTTCATATTGGTAAAAAGTATGGTTTCTGGTACTGGCAGTTGTCAAAACAGCATCCCTATGGAAATTTCAGACTTATTATATATCCCTATTTCATCAGTTTCTAACGAATAAGTGACAGTATTGGTCTTTGAAATGTATATATAGAAGTTTGGGCCCAACAGGCTTAATTTAGCCACTGAGGAATCACAGCCCACCATTCCCTTCTGGTTTTGCCTTTGACTAGTCATAACTACATTTACTGAATACATTAAAATCCACAAGATGAACTTGAATGGCAAAATGAAGAAAAAGAGTTACAATATTCTTGGATCTCAGAGTAGTAACACAGGAGAAAAGAAGATTCAGTGCTAGACAATTAAATTTCCTATACAGTGCATAGGAGCTATGCTGCACATACAAATTCAATTTCCTGGCTTTATTTAAATATCCTCAGGGACATAACTGTCTCTTGTGTTCCCTTTAAAATACTTCTTTCTACATCTATTGGAACTAAAAATATTTATCTTGCCTAAATCAGAGTTTCAGACACAGATTTCATAAGGCTCTCTTTAGAGTTGTATAAAATGATACTATGGAATCAATGTTGCCCTGCAGTTCTTCTAGGAAGAAAACCATAAAATGTATGTTTTGTTTACAACATACGCTGTTTTCTAAAAAGAGTAAAAAATTATTTCTGAACCCTATTTTTCTTATTTGCTCACTGTTGAAAAGCAAATTTTATGCATTATTTCACCCACTGTCCGTTACTAAGTTTTAAGATAGATAATGATAAGGCAAGGACCATTTTCAATATTTTTTATTATTATTATTTTTATCTTTGGAACAGATTGCATCAAAATCAGTCTGAACTAAAACAAGACTGCATCAAAACCAAGATAACTCAGAAATACCAAGAAGACAGTCAGGCTGAAAATTTCCTAGGTGAAGCTGCAGCACAGTGTTCAAGCCTTAGTCAGCTGGAGATGGGTGCTATATATACCTATTTACTAAACGAGAAGTCAAGACCAGGAGCTTTGCAAAGGTACCAATCTTGGGTTGATAAAGAAATAAAACTATGTGTATTATTTGCTAATGATTTCCTAAGAATACATATTTCAGTCTTTCTCTGCAAATATGAGATCTACACCATTTGTTATGCAAGTTGACAGTGCAAGATAAGTGAATCACTCAGAAAAGAGCTGGAGGTCAAGGATAATGACCCTGAGTCAGAAGAGCTATATCAAAATTCTGAGAAATTCAAATGCAGAATTTGTTTACAGCTGCACATTTTTTAAAAGGATAAATATGATATGCAGCTTTCTCACTCAGGCTGCATTACCTTCCTTCACAGCTTCCTTTCCCGCAGAATATCTCCTGCCTGCATTCTATGGCCCTGTCACACCTGTGGATGTGAAAACAGATACTCCGAAGCCAGTTTGAAGCTACTAGCTTTTGCTTACAAGACCTCTTACCAGTTTGTAGGGATTAAGAAAGAACTTTTCCACACAGAACCTGGTCCTCTCTCCAAGTACAGCACAAATAGGAAAGTCAGCTATGACAGCGTGATATGTTTAATCCCCCACCACCCAAAATACCCCATTATGTAAAATCTATGCATTAAACTGTTACCTGTTAGATTTCATTAGTGAAGTCAGATAACTGAATTCATTGATGCTTTAGCGAGGAAGTGAAATTGTTTTGTCTGCTGTAAAAGAACCACTCCACAGTAACTGCACACAGCCCATGTGTGTGGTAACACCTGGACCTTAATTAACAAGAATCAGTGACAAACCCTCTCCTGAAAGGAAGTAGGACAATCCACTTTTTGAATTGGGCACAATTGCTACTCAATTTCCAATAATTATATGTGATTAATTATTGTTTGGGCTATTAATTTTTCTTTACTCATACCCAGAAGACCCATAGACAGCGTACAGGAAAACTACTGCAAACTTTGAATAAAAGATTTTAAGAAGCACTGTGGCATCTTAGCCCTGTATCCAAATCTTCCTCTCATTTAATTTCTGGTCATAAGGAACACCTGATGCACACTGACAGTATACCTAAGCTATATAGGCACTTCCATATAGTTAATAAAACTACACAAGTATATGAAAATTACCACAATGCATCAGACATCTGCATGAAAACAGATTCTTCATTGTGGACTCCACAACAGCGGAGCTTGGCAGGATATAAAAGTGAGCAAAAAAAACTCCACACTTTGGAATGACAACAGCAGAAGTCACTTTTCAGATTCCTTATCAAACAAGTAAGTAAGGAATAAGGGTAATTTGTTCAGGACCAGAGCATTTGTGATTTTTGGACTCTTACTAGCTCTCCGAAAATAATGGAGAATAAATGTGTAATTCACCATATTTTCTTTCATTCATTCCAGTGCAGAAAAACATATATCTGTGGGATGCCATTTCATTTCTGCTGTCGCTGTAAAATATATTTTTAGTCACTGTTAAGAGCAACACTAGCTATCCTGCAGAGTACAGATGAGAAAACTTCCTGACACAGTCTCAAGAAAGATACATTCAATCTCTTGCAAGAAGCATGGCAGAATGCTTACGAAGTCCAGGAGAAGAGCTTTTAAAGTACTACTAATAGGTTTCCCAAATATACTGCAGCCTCACTTTTCTGTGGGTGATATGTCTAAACTGCACAAACTGAATTATTGCTACCAAAAATATACAACTAGGTCTGATGCAGGCCAGCATGCCTCCAGAAGGATTTATTATCAAGGCATTCACTGTGTATGTGTCACCTTACAAATCTTGGGCCAGGCTTAGAAGCAGCTCAGCACTCATTAGTAAGTCTGCCAAGTAGTGGACAACCCCATGCGAAGCAAGTTCAGGGTTCTCAGCAGTCAGCAGTCAGCAGTCAGAATCAGGAGAGCTGGAAAGCATAATACCCATATGCTTGCGTAGGCCTTGACAGAGACAGTTTGGCTCTACAAGTTTCATTTTTTATGGCTTAGCAGTTATTCTTCTACACTGAGTATTTATCTCTAGAGATGCGTCTTTGCACCACAGGCCTCAGAACTCCAAACTCCATTTGTTGGAAAATTGCAAATGCACTTTTAAGAGGGCTAACTTTGAAGACGACAAGTTGACATGTACAGGTAACCTGGAGCCCACTGAGAGCAGTGCTAGGATATTTTTGCAGAACAAACTCCACCAAACTGTGTGACGTTATTCAGCTGCATTTAGATGACAAGCTCTAGTGCATTTGGGAAGGTACTGACACATGACATGGACAAACTCATGTCTCAAGTTGATTCAAAATAAAGCTCAAAAGACTTGGCTTAACTGTTTCATGACACAGAGGAGTCTCAAAATCTTTGCTGTTTATTGCAAATAAACTTATTTTCAACCTAGTTTCCAAAGTCTTCCTCAATAAATTTATTTGATAGACAACTGTGTAATAGATCTGTACGTGTAAACTCAGCTATATATCAGAGAGAAAAGATTTGGAAAAGAATATATAGAAATTGTCTAAAAGAAAACTTACCAAAGGAGTTTCTTATATTAGGAAAATGATTGTGCAAAAAAGAAATAATAGATTACAATAACAAAGAAGACATAACATTTTCAAAGCCAGACCTACTGCTTTATTAATTTTTATCAAAATTTCTCTCCTTACAGGAAATTTATGAATCATTATTGGACTGCATTTTAGATTCTTTATAAGGAACACATCTTCACATTTGGTAAATAAATCTTTTCTTGTTTATTTTGTTTCAACTAGTGCAGATGGATCACAAGAAGACACATTGGAATTGATATTTTTCTTCCTCTTTACTTCCTAATCTACCGTCCATCTGCTTGACAGCTGAAATCCACCTTAAGCAGAAACAACAGGATTTTCATATTAAAGATAATAAACAAAAAAATAATGTAATTTCCTTATCTAACACCATATGTGAAAATTCACAGAAACCCTTGAATACAATATTATTATAAGGCAGGAGCTAGCAGCACATCAGGGAATTTGTTTTATCTTACGCAGTAGTACAAGTATTTATCTGAGAGAATCAACCCTCCTTCCACTAATTAATAGCAAAAATTGGTTTGAAGGGGAAAAAAAAAAATCTTAATTTATGTCCAAGTTAAACATACATCATAAATTGTAGTAGTGCTTCCAATTAAATGGAATTTGCATGAACATATTTACATGCGCAAGCTGCAAGGAGGAAGAAGATGCGAAACTGTAGTCAGTTGTACAAAACAGTAACAGTTTGACCACCCAGATTTATTAGCCATCTCCTACTTTGTTGGCTGGTTTGTTCCTTCATTATATGGGTACAGAGTGCATATAAACATCTAATAATCCAAGATTTATTAAAGCACAATAGCTATCTGATTGCAGACAGCTGAAACTTGCTTTTATTTCCTTTTTTCTGTATAGATTTGCTGTCCCATTTAGAGTCTCCTGCATCAGAATGACTATCATCTATACAGCTATCATATGAGGCAATGGTGTAACTGTTAGATAATCTATTCATACTCTCCAACACCTATTCTGGAGATATTAAAAAATAAGATAGTAAAACACTAATACGGTTAAAACCAGGAGATTTGGCCTATACATGTTTGGCAAAAGGAGAAGTAGGGCAACAGATTTCTGGTCTTATAAATCCATATTAACACCAAATGTCCAACATTTGGCCAAGTTATGAACTTCTCAGCTCTGAAGTACATAGAATTTGCACAACTTGTGACCAATCAAAAAAGCATCATCAAGGTGTCACAGGAAAGGCACTCTCTTCTACCCCTCCCACAAATAATTTTCTTATAGTGAAATACTGGAAAATCTCATGACCTTCAAACTCTTAATCACCAAACTCAAAGGTACAAGTCAGGTTAGAACTGAGTTGCTATTACAAACTGTTTCTTCAATACCGTTACATCTATATTTCAGAGAATCGGAGAATCATAGAATGCTTAGGATTGGAAGGAATCTGAAAGATCATTTAGTTCCAACCTCCATTTCTTTTCTGTCACACTTTTCTGCCATCAATTGCTAGAGCAAGGGAACCCTTACACACATTCCTCTATCGGTGTATCTGTGACGAGAGTAACTGCAGTATATGGACACTTCTTAAGCTCATTCACCATATAATTCTACTGAAATGAATGGAAATTAAACTGTATAGGCATACTATGATATGAAAGCATGTACTCCAAACTGCGTTTCCAAGAGGAATACCTAATACTGATGTTGATCTTGGTCATCTCAATTAAAGGAGTTATCAGATGCTTATCTGGAAAAGCAGTGTTTTGAACCTGATATTTCATTAGATCACCCCATTACCCACCACAAGACAAAGGTAATTATTCAAAAATAAACTCATTAATCTTTGCTCACAAAACTGCATATGAGTTATAAAATAGAAGTGGTAATAAAAACTTCCTATGTATTTATTCCATTTAGAAGTCACAGATCAACTATTATACCACCCAAAATAAATCTTTCATATTAGCTTTTAAAGGAAATATGTACCAATAATTGCATCTTTCAGTGCATAACTCAATCTTTCTTAACTCATACCTTAGCATTTGAACAAAGTAGAATGATTTTCTGGATGCTGAATTTCTTTACATTATGACCTTAATCTTAGTTCTAGCCAATCTCACTTAAAACACTTAAACTTACCAGATAAAACAAGTCTGAAAACTATTTTTTCTTACCCACAAAAAGTTTTCCAGCTCCAGAATCAAAGTTTCCTCTGTATGGCTTCAGAGATGTATTTAAAAAGAATAGATTTAAAAGCTGCTATTTCCATTAAATATTTAAACATGTATCACATTTACTGTCTTCTACAAACACCGTGTTAACATGTAATATTAAAAATATATATTCTCATAGCAGACACTTCTGCAGTATATAATGTATTGTCACTTAGCAGTTGAACAGTTACAGCTCTGTAGATTCATTTTCTGTGTTCATACAGGAATTGCACCCTTACATTTATATAATAAAGCTATTAACTTTATGACAGCCCCACAATTATATGGAATCTATAGCTTACATTTTGAATTTTTTAACATCCATTTCTGGTTTGCCTCAAATCTTTGAAACATATTTTTTAACATGTTGCTGCTTTTACAAGCAATGGTCAAAGGACTCATGACTTTTGACTAAACAGATCATGCTTTAGGAAACAAACCAACAGCACTGTACTATAAAAACACAGACAGGAGTCTTGCTTTTCAGTTGTCCTGTCAGACAGGTGGTTTGCCCTACCCCATTTGTCAGAGTTGATTACAAGATAGGAGCTTTTCCACATTTTATGCTTGGATGGAGATTTTGCAGATAACAATACCCAAGGTTAATCTCTTAATGGATAGTAGACAAGATTTTGCCTAGAGTGTCACTTAACTTAGGAGAGTACACCATTAAATATTTAGTCATGTCCATCAAACAGCATTTAAATTCCAGTTGAATGCATCTTTTGGCTCTGCTTTATTTACTTAATTAGTTACAGAAATATCATGTGTTCTGAAAATCACCTGGGGACAATCTGGAAAACAAAATAAAACACAACTCCAGCAATAGGAGATTTTTCAGATTTGTTTTTTAATTATTTACAGTATGTTTGTGTAAACTGAATTTTCACATCAGCCACATACTCTCAAGCGCTAACTAAAGCTTTATTTTAGTTTCAGTGCTTCTCCATCAAGTACTACAGCTCAGAAACTACAGCATGTCAAATAAGCTTTAAGAGTACATGCAGGGTGTTTACACAACTGTTTCACTATTTCTACAGAACAACTTACTTTAAGTACCATGTCAATGACCACTGTGAACCAAGAAACCTTCAGAGCTCCTCCCAACCACAAGGGCCTTCCCTCAGATTTTAGCTACTTCCTTCAAGCTCCCTCCTTCTCCTCCCCTCAGTCACCTGCTCTGTGCATCCCCCCTTCTTCAATGACAACAGCAGCCACTATTACAAGCCATGACCTTAGTTTCTTTTTAACCATTTAATGTGGGTTGTTTTCTTAGGGACATGGAAAACTGAAACCCCTCTTGTTGTGCTGATCTTCTTTCATTATTATTTTAAGAAGCTGCATGTTTTAATTTACTGATTCAGCAATATTTTCAAGAACATGCTCCTGAAACCCTCCTGTAAGAACACAGATAACCTTACACTTCCATCTTCTCTATGTTAAAAGCAAATGACAACAGCTAATATGGAAATTCAGTTTTGCCATTTTAGACACGTTATTCTCCTTGGGATCAAATTCAGAATATGTACACAAGTTCTTTGCACTGGCTCCAGTGAATCTCACTAGTTTTGTTTTGCAAGTGCGGATCTGTTTCACTTGCATCTGAGATTTCTTGCTTTATAAGCTATGGCTAACACTTGTTCTTCTCCAAATGGGAAGTGTACGTGTCTTTGCTAATGACATTCAGATGCTGACTTACTCCTGCATGAAGTTCTCTTGGCTTTTATCCAAAGCAGCATGATTACCATTGTTTCATGTTGCTTTCTACAAAGTCCTGGGTAGGTGCTCTGTTTGTAAAAGACAAACAGCTCCATGGACCTCAGTGAACTTATACATACCCAGCTAGAGGAAATCCAGTGAATCTCATACAATTCGTAGAATCATAGAATAGAATCATAGCAGAGTTGGGGTTGGAAAGGACCTTAAGATCATCTAGTTCTAACCCCTGTGCCATGGACAGGGACACCTCCTACTAAACCATATCACCCAAGTCTATGTCCAACCAATTATGGCTAACACACAAGCGTCATCTGTCAAGACAGAAAATCTCATCACTAACTATAACATATAGAAGTCTCCAAAATTTTGTCTGGTGTTTAAACAAAGTTAAACAAAAAGCTGAAAATGAAGCAAGATAGACTTCTGAATCCTTCCTTTAGTGAACAGCTCCTATATTTCACCTTGACATACACAGCACCCTTCTCTATGGTTTCTGACACTCATACCTGGGAGTGTTTTGAGGGTACCTTGATCTGTACCATAACACTGAAGTTCTGCAAGCAAGCAAAATGTCAGAGACCCCTATTGGCTGAAGGACAGAATTTGTCACGAGTGTAAGTTGAAAAGAGCAATGAACTTTTTTGTATACATTTGTTTCACAGTTGTTCTGTATTGAAATAAAGAATGTAAACAAAAGTATATGCAGATACTTAATTTGTCTGATTTATTTTGCAATTTGGCTCAATTTCTTTTATTTCATGAATTCAGTGTTGAGATCCAAATTGTAACAAGACAAGTCAGTAGCTAGGAAATTTAAACCTTCTAAATGCTTGAGTAAGTAATTTTTATTTTAGGTATTATTTAATCTAAATGAATAGGCAAAAAAATATTTATACTGAACTCTTGAAAAAAACTCAGGATTCAGATTTTGTTTGCCATATTTCATAACCTGCACTATGTAAAGAAACATGCAAAGAGAGATGGAGTTTACTTAGATATCAAAATTTTTCCTGAATTTCAGGAGTTATACAAAGAGCTTTCAATAAATTTATGCTGGCATGGTGTCTTTCTGGCTCCCTGCTTGTGCCATTGGCTAGTCAGAGGATTTAAACATTTGCTGTTTCACCAGTTAGGTGAATGCTAAAGAAGGATGCACTAAATCTTATCCCAGCATTTTCTGTAGGTATTTCAGGCTTTTCAGTTCCATATAGTTTTTCTTTGCATTTTCTAAGCAGATTCTTTATTTCTTCAGAAAATGTAGTTCTAGTCAGCCCTTCTATTGCAGCTAGGAATTGCTATCTATCATATCTAGACATAAGACATCAAGGTAGGAAAGAAAACCCTTCAAAACAAGCAGGGGGAGGTGGGGGGGAAGTTTCATAATTCACACATACCTAACAAAGCTTTTGTTTTATCTTTATCTTTTTTTTTTTTTTTTTTTCCTGCGGGCCTCAGGCTACCCTTGCTTTTTAATAGTGGATGTGCAACTACAATGGGCTTTAGTTTCTTCTTTCCCTTGAATTTTGCTTTTTAAACATCCACCTGTATTGCCTGGAATACTTAAAACCTTCTCACTGCAGGATGCATGAAAAACACACTTCTTCCTTTGTTTGTGCCATGGTGTAGTCCAAGAGTTGGTTTCCATGACTTCAGCGCTTCCCCCATTTCTATATTTCTGTGACAGCTAGTGATAAAATTTCCATTGATTTCAGAGATAGATTTCAACTGAAACAGTATACTTTTGAGAATGCCACTCTGGCAGCCTGAAGACATTAATCAGAATTTACATAGTCTCATTAGAGATGTGGGGATTCTGCTCTGAAATTGGCAAGTTAGGCTGGTTGCTGACTAACAGTCAAATTAATCCAAAAATATCCAACAGGATATACAAGGCAGAGAAGTTAGATAATTCTTTCAAAACCAAATTATTTGTCAGTTAAGGGTTTTTCTTTACATTTCTCAAGTGCAAATGTAACAAAATGTAATGTACAAATAAATAACAAAACTACCAACTTACTTAGCAGCGAATGTACTGAGAATTTGAAATTTTGGTTTACAGATTTCTTTCTTTTTTCTTTTTTTTTTTTTTGAGAATTTGAACTGCAAGAATCATTCCAATATAGTGGAAATTCACTGGGCTTAAGTAAAGGAACACAAGAAATTTAACTAAAATATGCATATGATCACAGAATCATAGAACAGTTAGGGTTGGAAAGGACCTTAAGATCATCTAGTTCCAACCTAGATTCTATCTGCCAGAAAAAAAATATATTAGCTGATTCAAATAGGGTGCAATTGAGAGCTGGAGGTGTTCTGGGCAAACCCATGAAAGTAAAGCAGAAAGCTTCAGGGAGCAACAGTGCAGACCGTCAGCCAAACAGTAAAGTAATATGAGAGTAGAAATAGAAGTTATAAGAACAAAAGCCAACAGTAGTTAAAAACAAGCTGATTACTTGCTTTATGTCAAGGTCATCTATCCCTGTCTTATCTCTGTGAGATTATTATTGACTTTTCAAAAGTCATGAACTTGAACTGTTCTCAGCAAAACTTAATTTTGTACATGCTTCTGGGGAGTCTTAGATTTCTAGACTGACTGCAGTTATGTTTTATACTGCTTTTTTAAACTTCAGATACCATATTCATGGACTGCTTCAATTCTGGAGGTAACATATAAAATATTTTTTATCTAAAATGAAAGGAAAAAATATTTTGGACTCATAAGTTCTGTTTGTATGTACACAGCTGCACCAGCTCTGTGAATTCTAGGCCAGTATTTGCACAGTTCTCCTTTCCTAAGTAAAGTAATAACTGCTTCAAATTAAGGTGTTTCATGTGACAGGGGACATGCATATGAAACAGCAGGTCACATGAATGTCACTGTTATTCTAGGCACTCAATCAACTTTCATGCTGCTTTCCGTATGCTTCAGAAGGAAATGGAAACACCACTAAATTTAACAGAAGCAGTGTTCATTCTTAGGATAAATAAGGCAGTTATGCAGAGAAAAAGAATTCCTTGAAAAGAATATCTTTTTCTAACGTTTACAGAGTGTTTTTTTTCTTGACTGTCTACCATAATTGAGTATAATTATTTTGCACTTCTTTCTTCCACACACTTACCTGTCTAATGTCCAAGCAGGAGTGCATTTAAAATGGCTTGATCATTTAGAACTCTTATTCAGATACCTGAAAACTATTTTATCTTGCAATATGTCAGTCATAGAAGCCTTTATGTAAGTCTAAGTCTGTGGGTTGGTCTTTTCCTGCATGGAAAACTGTAGGTGTAGATAAGTATTTGCACGTATTTGTTCCACAAGTATTTCTGAACAGATGGTAAACTGCTGGCATTGGTACAGATCTGGACAGGCACTAATGACAAGGGTAATAAAGTGGTTTTCTAAAGAAAATTTTAGCACTTAGCACTGAAAAGGTCCAATGTTCCTCAGCATGACTAAACAATATGGCAAAGGAAGTCTACTTTTCTCTAGAAGAAGGCATTGTAGACTATTTTTACTTAAATAGAGCTTACTTTCCCAGAAAAAAGAACATATATTTTCTACTTCTTTCTTCACCTCCTAAGAGAAGAGAAGAAACATCTTCTCACTCTATGAACTAGAGACTGGATCCGCTTCAACAGGATAGGGAGAAACTTACAGAACTGATGTTAGGGAGTTGTGTTATGGGTTTTCTCATCCTGAAATAAATTTAGTTTGCTGACACCAAACATTTGCATTCTCTCCATCATACTGAGGAAGTAACTTTCTGGTAGCTACCCTCTACTGTTTATATCTATGAAACAAGGGGCACTATAAGACAAGTCTCCCTAAGACTGCAAGAAATTGAAGAGTTAATTTGCTCTATCCATCTATTTTTCATGCTTTGCTTTTGAAATGTCTAGGATTTGATACATTATGTCATCATTTTATGTGTGAACACTCATAAGCTGTCAATGTATTCACCCTACACAGATCTTCCAAACTGAAAAGCACTCTTGAGAAATATCAGCATCACAAAACAGTCAAAACTCAGAAACAAAACTATCTCAGTGAAGAAGTGGGCAAGAGAAACACAAAAACAAATGGCTGCAGCAGCTTTCTTGCTAAAGTTAAAAATAATTTTATATCATAAATTTATCTTTAAATTATACCTTTAAAACTTGTACAGGGCACAGGAGTTTTAAATATTTTTTTTTACAAAGGGGATAGGGACTTTAAAAGGAAAGCAGAAACAAAATAAAACAGAGATATAGTTTTACAAGTCTTCATAGAACTGTATTTTTATTCATAGAACTGCATTTCTATTTTTGTCTTAAGAAGAACATTGAAATGAGAACAACTTACCAAAAAGAAACAGAATTGGTTCATAACAATTGTAGCTGACAGCAGCAGCAAAAAACTCCAGCAATGGAAAATACAGAGCAAGAAACATGGCATGGCATTGACTGGAGAGTATTACTGCTTTGCTGTAACAGAGGACATATTCTTTTTGGTAGAGAGAGGTGTAGTTAAATTCTGCAAACCAGCCGTTTGTGAACAATTTTCCTTGATAATGTTTCTATTAACTCCTTCAACTGGGAATGCAAAACACTACTTTCTGGTAATATCACTTTTCATTTGTCTACTTAAGATTACTTAGTCTGCACAAGAGAAACTGTTGCTTGTGTAGTCAGTCTTAAGTACAATTCAGAAGAGAAAAGCATTGCAGAAGTCTAAATCCTAATGACCATGAGAAGCTATGTCAATTCAAGCTGTATTCCTAACAATGGTGGTATAATCTTCTCAAGATTCTTAAGCTCTAGTGAATTTTTGAGTTGATAGGTACAATAAAATAAGCATCATGTGCAAGCTATAGCATGCTTGCCTAAGGCTTCTAGGAATATATTATGAACTAGAGAATCCATTATGAGTAAATGCCTTTGAGCATAAGGTTATATTTAGCTGAATATGTGCATGAAACTGATGTGCATCTGTTTTCAAATTGAGCTAGTTCCACTTTACAGAAGTTAATTAACTTTTCTTTTACACGAGACACTAAAAGTCCTATTTCTATCACCACTGAGCATCAATTCAGCTATGCATTGACAGTCATAAGCTGTCAATGCATTCACCCTACCCACTCTGCATAATGTAACATAGCAGCTGATTTTTTTTGCCTGGTTTGTTCTGTCAGAATGAGTTTCTTTTTCAATTTCCATTTTGGTTTCATGTTGGAAAGATCAAAATTTTAATTGTAGTATTTTGCCAGTCCTGTTCTTCCCAAATCCAACCCCAGAGAGATTCACAGCAAACACTAACCCCATGTGGCCAAACAAGACATCTGTACACTAGCAAGGAATGTTTAATTTTTATAATTAAACAACTTAAGTTGAGACTTAAGCCTCAGCCATCAGCCTTCTACTACTGACTCACATCCTTTAACTGTACATAACTTTAAATTTGTTTTCCCCTTGCCTCCATTTAGAAATACACAACCTTACAGGAGGCTGCTGAATGTCACGCTCATGCTGTTACTGCAGTCAGACCATTAGTAGCAACTGAAATGCTGTCGGGCTTTTTGCATGTGCTCCTGACTGAACAGCCCATCATGAAGTGATGTGTATTATTGTTACTTGTATTTCTCCATGTCAAATTACTATTATAGAGGGTACTGTGACTATTGTGTGGATCCTATGACTATTGCGTAAAGTAAGTATGATGTTGCGATGAAAGGTAAAGAATAAATTTTATTATTGGCATTTTTTCAGTGTGGCTTAATCTATAACAGACTTCAACAAGTTAATATTTGGTCAAGTATATGTAGGGGAATAAAAACCAATCTTTTAAACTGCAAGTTTCATTTCCAAGAAAATCCTAACAGTTGGGCTTTGACTACCTTTACATTCATTAAGTCCATTTTCTCCTCTAAAAATCTAACCACCAGAATTGTTTGTCCCTGCTGAACAGCTATTTGAGTCATACTTTCCCCAAAAGTATGTTTTATGTGCCTAGCTCACAAAATTTGAAAGCAAACTGATCATGGGAAAATGCTGTGAGCATTTTTTTTAGGATCACACAAAAAAATTAGTATCAAAAAAACTAAGTCCTGCAATGTAAATGGTGGAGGGGATAGGGGTGAAGGGTGGGGCTTGTGGGATGGGTAGGAGGAGGACAGTGCATGGGACAACCAGACTTTAAAGTTATGAAGATGCTTTAAGTTAAGAGGTTAATTATTAAAGATTGAGTTCTCATTGACAGAGATATCACTATGATGCGTGCACTCACTGAATTTTAAATTTTTATGTGGCTGTTTAGGTCAGATCAATAATATTTCCAACCGTAACCACTTTCCTTCCTTCTTTACTTGTCTGACAGCCTGTTGTTGTTTAAACCTAGCCAGTAACTCAGAACCACACATCTCTTCACGCAGACTCCCCCCTCCTTCCTGGGCAGGATGGGGAGAAGAATCAAAAGCATGTAAACCCCATGGGATAAGATAAGAACAGTCCAATCACAAAAGTACAAGATACTACTACTAATAATGACAAGGGAAATAACAAAGGGAGAGAATATAAAACTAAAAGGGGAAAGGAAGAACAACGATAAACACAAGTGATGCACAATACAACCACTCACCAGCCACCAACTCATGCTCACCCTGACCTGAACAGCAATTGGTCACTTCCAGGTAACTCCCCCCAGTATATATACCAGGCATGATATGCTGTGGTATGGAATACCCCTTGGCTACTTTCGGTCAGGTGTCTCTGCTTCCTCCAGGTTTCTTGTGCCCATGTGCCCCCCCCCCCCCCCTCCACTGGTCGAGCATGAGAGACTGAAAAGTCCTTGATCAGGGTAAGCATTACTTAGCAACAGCTAAAACATGGTTGTGCTATCAGCATTATTCTCAGACTAAAGTCAAAATACAGCACTGCACCAGCTACTGTGAAGAAAAAAGTAACTGATACAGCTGAAACCAGGATACAGCCTTTCATGACTTTGCTGATGATGTTCATTGCCAGTTCAGAACAGAAAGTATGACCTGGTGATGGCAAGAATAGCAGTATAAAAGTTGATTATACAAACAGCAAGGAAATAAGGCAGAGAAAAGAAAACTAAAAACTTTGGGGAGTTTGACACAAATGCTGTGATATATATCCCTGGAAAGCAGCAACAGATGTACACAACAGTTGGAATATCTCATTCTTCTACTGGAAGAAACACAACACAGATGTTTCTTTTTTCATGAAAGTATATGAATGAGATACTGAAAAACTCAGTACTCCCAAATTGTTTTAGAAAGACAGTAATAGACTTCTGTGTCATTAGTATTCATTTAATTGCAGACTTACAGACCCAAACCCTCCTTCCTTGTATTTCTGAATATCCATGGATTTAATGAGACATTGCCAATCATCAGAGGTGTAGCTGTCCAAAATGGTGGATAAATAGGCCCACAGACATCACATTTAATGCAAGACTGATCACCACCTTTTTTAAGAGTTCTGACAAATTATTAGAAATATGGGAGGAATGTGTGGCTGGAACTGGGGTTCTCAGAAACATCTTTCATCCACAGAAAGTAATGAGATAGCAAAAAATACAAGTATTGCTTGAGTAGAGTTCTTTGAATTATTACAGCGGTAGAAAAGTAGACTTAAGAAACGGCTGCTATTTCATACTATGTTCAGCAAAGCACATTTTCTGAAAGACAACCAGTTTCTGCGACAAAAACCAGCAAACTAGTAACAAAGCACCTCTATCACTACCTTCTTCTCCAAAATGAGAAACAAGCTGGCAAAGATTTTTATTGAAATTTTTGTGAGAAACTTAAATTCTGGAAAAATGCCCTAAAAAATATTTTTTTTCCCAGATTATAGAAAAATTGATTAAATTCCTCATAAAGGTCATGATGATTACTGTTTCCTTACTACCATGACAGGAAGTCTGATTTGATTGTATTACCTCTTTTTGTGATGGAGACTTCATACTGCACTCCATGTATTTTGTAGTGATTTAAGCTTGACTCCACAGAGGAAAAGGCCAAGAGGAAATCTAAGTGAACTACAGTGGAGCAGTATTTGCTAATCTCTCCTTTTTACCTCAGATAAATCAATGACTTGGGGTTACAATTGGTTCAGAAGGCTACTGCTGCCAAACACGAACACACCTACACCACAACATCTCTTACATTGTTTCTCATACTTTTTTCTCTACATTTGGTGAAGGTAAGAAACAGTTTGAAACAAAACCAAAATGTGAAACCAGAAAGTGTTAACTTGTCCTAGGATAAACATAGCTGCTTCCTTACTACCTTTTGCATTTGCTGCACTAGAATATGAATGGGGCTGGGCAAAAGTAAGCAGCAAGGTTGTTTTTTGTTTATTAAATTATTTCTTGGTTTCAGTCAATTCTGTTGGGACTTTGAGCACACTCAGCTCTAGCACATGTACACTTGTGCCCAGCCCTGCCTCCTGATGCCAGCTCTTTGGCTCCAGACCTAGAGGTCATGGAACCTCCCTACAGCCCAGCCTCCAAACCCCTCTGTGTCTGTTCCTAACATGAGCCCTGCATGGACCCTGGAACTGGTCTACAATTCACTGGGGGCTATAGATGGTGCTACCAGCCTTTGGCACTGCTCACCCAGCTTTGGTCAACTCACAGGTGAGGGCACAGCCTTGTTTTTGGTCACATTTGGTTCCCAACTCACTTCCCCTCACATAGCTGCTCCCTTACAGTTTCTGCCCGGAGAAATTGCACACAGATCCTGAAATAGACAAATCTTTTATAAGTAAGTTGTTGAAATCAGGTTAGCTGAATTCCAGTGCATGGGAAAAGGGCAATATTTGCTTGCAAGAGAAGGATACATGGTATTTCTTTCACCAGCAGCTAGGACATCCACAGCTTAGGGGACTGCCTCTGTTTCGCTAAAACTTTCACATAATAGTGAAAGTTAACAGTACCCCATTCACAGTGTCAATGGAGTTGTCATGATGATATTGCATCATTACACTTATATGGTTTTAATTTTACCTGCCAGCCTGTAGAAAATATTATAAATACAGCAATTCCTGAGCTATATAAGCAGGTTCCTAAATCTAGCTTAGAAAAAAGTCTAAACATGTTTAAACTTTCTGAAAAACAAAAAATATCAAGAGGTTTGAAAAAGAGGATGAAAAATTACTTTATAATCTAGAATTCTGACGAAACACATCCCTCAGTGGAGTAAAGCTTCAGAATAAATGTAAGGCCAGAGGCGACAGGCTAAATAATGGATTGAAACAACTAAAAGGGGTTTTTTTTTGCTGGTCAAGTGCAATTAAACACAATCCTTAATTCTGCTCAATACTTACCAGACGTTGGAACAACAAGTTCAGCATTAGGAGTATAAACAGATGTTTTTCTCTTTTCAGACTACTGTATCATTTCTGATATTTCTCACAAAGAACATAATATTGTTCTCATCCTTCCTCAAAATAAACAGAATTTAAAAAAAAAAAATTAATTTGATATATATTGTGACAGAAAAATCTTAGATGGGAAAATCTGGGAATCTGCTGTCCTGCAACTCCCCAAGTACAAGTGTACATAACAGAAATACTCTGCAAAAGTCTAGGCCTTGAAAACTCAACTCCTTTGAAATACACACAGTTATTTTACTGAATGAAAGGAATGTTTTTTTATAGTCCAAGTGGATGGTCTCTGTTATACTGTAACAGAGATCTGGATCCATTATTTGGATCCATATCTGCTCTGATGTCTCACATCTGTCAGAGACACCACTTCAGATCCTGGAGCTGTCTGTTACACCTTACTACTTTGAACAGAGTTCTCAGTCTTTGCAGATCTGAGACAGGTATTAAGGACAGAATATTTTCCAGACAAAATCTGTAAACAAATTAACAAGCAAATAAAATTTTCTTGCCTCCTGAAAATTTTGAAAATAAGGCAAGCTACCAACATTTTACTACTCGTTTTTCTAGAAATGAGAAAGTGAGTAGACTGTTCACAGAATTTTATACGCAAACCCTATAAATTACGAACACAGAAGAAGGTCTACCTGAAACCAGTGGTGACCACAAATGTCCAGTATCCTATATGAGACACAGGAAGCAGTATGCCCAGAGACGACAGTTTGGTATGATTACAAGCATATGATAGTTAGTCCTTCAGCATTACAGCTCAGCTTTGAACTGAAAAACTTAGATGTTGCTACAACATTGACAGCAAACTGGTATTTTAGCTTTCAGTAGCACTGGTCTAGTATTGAGTCATATAAGATATCCAGTAAGTCCTCAGACCCTTTATTTTCAATGCACAAAACTAAACCGAAATGTTTAAAGTTACCAGTTTCTCACCAATCAAACACACCAATATTGAAGGTCAGAGTCAGAATGAAAAAGTTTTTAAAATCAGAATTTTATTAGTTTTGAGTATTTTTTGTAGGTCTGTACTATCATTTATAAATATTTCATAAGAAAAACCCCAAAGTTTGAATACAAATATTGTCTTCCACTCTGAAAAGGTACATGTAATTTGAGTCTAACACATGACTGAATTATATCCTGAAATGTGAATGAATATGTTCACCACCTTGTGCATATGCTTCAAAACTGAAACAAAACAGGTATTTCAGCTAAAACTTTAGAAACATCTTCCTCCTCTACAATACTCATGAGCTTCCAATATAATAACTCTAAATCCTGAATATCATATGTGAGCCAGTTGAGTAGTTTCCCTGCGTTTGATGTTGATAATGTCTTTAAAGCCTTATCATGCCGCGTATTCACAACCTTCAATGGTATGATGTAAGGGAAGCATATCGGAATTGAATTCCATAAACTTTTATATACTGTGAAACCCTAGGATTTGGTGCTATTAGACTGAAAATATTATTTACTCGACTCAGACAAACCATGAAATATATTGTTGACTGATTAAAAAGACCTGCATACTGTTACGGATTTCTTCTGTTCTTTCCCACTGCCTTCTACAGGCAGAAGGCATATGGTGTACCTCCACCGAGAAGCAAGCCTAAGAAAGTCAATAATTCAGAGTTCAAATAGTGCTTAAATTATCTCTTTTCCACAGTGAAATTTTAATTCACTTATTTTACGTCACAGGAAGAGAAGACAAAGGATTGGAGTGGTTTACCCTACGTGACTGTCTTTTTCATATTCCCTAAGAGAAAAGCAAAGCCAAAACTCCTAAATTAGAAACTTGTCATACCGGCAGCCACTACATCACTTCCTAGTTGTCAGGTGCTCTCTTCCACAGCCTCTAAGTATCTGCCTATTTTTATTTTCAGGGGCAGGGCGATTCAACAGATTTCTACCAAGAAGTTGAACTTCACTCTTTGCTGTTTTTAACATGACTCAGTGCAGAAACCCTCCTTCAGAACTCAAAGTCAAGCCAGCTAAAAGTGCAACCCAGTCAACCAAATGCATCTCTGTTTTCAAACCTACTTACTGTGGAATTGAAACAAAGCTTTGCTTTGTCTTATAAATACCAACAGTATAGTAAAGAACAAGGATGTCAGATATATTTACTATATGCTTTATGCAACTGCAAGGCAACAGCTAGCACATGCTTTCTCCTTAACACAGATAAAACTTCCTAAGGGCTGGGGAGAGGATACATTAAACCAGGAGGTGCAGAATTGCACCTGAGTAGCTAGTTGGCACCTGATACACTTACACAGCAGCCCAAAAGCTCATTGGAGGTACCTGACACAGAATCATAGAATCATTTATGCTGGGAAAGACCTTTAAGGTCATCAAGTCCAACCGTTAACATAATGCTGCCAAGATCACCACTTCACCATGGCCCTTAGCACCACATCTACACATCTAAATACATCCAGGGTTGATGACTCAACCACTTCCCTGGGAAGCCTGTTCCAGTGCTTGACAGCCCTTTTGGGAAAGAAAATTTTCTTAATATCCAATCTAAACCTCCTCTTTGGCAACTTGAAGCCATTTTGTCTTATCTTATTGCTTGTTACTTGGGAGAAGAGACTGACCCCCACCTCACTACAACCTCCTTTCAGACAGCTATAGAGAGTGATAAGGTCTCTCCTGAGCCTTCCCTTCTCCAGACTGAAAAACCACAGCTCCTTCAGTCACTGCTCAAAAGACTTGTCCTCCAGACTGTTCACCAGCTTACACTGCTCTTGTCTGGACCTGCACCAGAACCTCAGTATCTCTTTTATAGTGAGGTGCCCAGAACTGAACACAGTATTCAAGCTGCAGCCTCACAAGTGCCAAGTACACGAGGGCAATCACTTCACCAAGTTCTGCCGGCCACACTATTCCTGATACAAGCTAGGATGCTATCAGCCTTCTTGACTACCTGGGCACAAGCTGGCTCATATTCAGAGAGTTATCAAACAACAGCCCCAGGTCCTTTTCCACTTGGCAGCTTTCCAGCCACTCTTCCCTAAGCCTGCAGCACTGCATAGGGTTGTGGTGACTCAAGTGCAGGATCCAGCACTTGGCCTTGCTGAACCTCGTACAACTGGCCTTGGCCCACTGATCCAGCCTGTCCAGATACCTCTGTAGATCCTTCCTACCCTCAAGCAGATCAACATGCCTGCCCAACTTGTTTTCATCTGCAAACTTAGTGAGGGTACACTCGATGCCCCCGTCCAGATCATTGGTAAAGATATTAAACAACTGGACTGTCAAAAAGCCATAGTAAATTAAGTTCTTCCAACTAATGTCTTGAAAATTAACTGCAAGATAGTATAAGCTGAGGAACAGACTCAAGCTAAATCTCTTGAGCTACTCATGTAATAGATGCTGACTAGGTAGCCTGGCTTAGAAAATGGGAGTCTGATAGACTCCTTGAAAACCAGTGAATTAGAGAAAAATAACGAAATGTAGATTATATTACATTGTCCAAATTCAGACTTTTCTGAGGCATCTATGGATGAAAATGTGTGTATATGAATGCATACATGTGCTGAACAACTGCAATTATGAAGAAATACAATTATAATGAAAAGCACCCCCAGAGTATTAAAAATGAAAAAATGGAAATATCAGTGTGGAAAAAAAAGCACAAAAAAAATATTCCTTCATTTTCCATCAATTCAGAGCCCTAAAAGGAATTTTCCTGCTTTTAATAAATTTTTGTTGAGCAAGACAGCATGGGAAAGACATAAAAGGTAATATGCTATCTCATTTATATGCAAACTCTTTAAAAGCTGCTGAGAATTCAAGTACTGTGTTTCATATATTCTGAACTGCAACAACAGAATTCATTCCTTTCACACCATGCATTTATGATCAACAGTATAAGTTAGCAAGATGCTTATGGCTTGTTTCTCTCCATCTTTAGACCCATTATCCACTATCCCTGAACAACTTTTTTGTCAGTAAATCCAATTACTTTCTAATATCTGTGTTTAACATTTTCTTGATGCATGGACAAATCAGAAGTATTTCCATTAAATAATCTGTTTTATTACCTAGCTGGTCCTTCCAATAGAAAATGAGACAAATAGGACTGAATACGTAAGGGCTCCCTTCCAACTTGAATTATTGATTACTGCAGTCCTTTCACAATTACAATTCAATAACGAAAAAATGTGGACAGCAGTATAGAAACAAAATTGGGTTCTCCATAATGCATTTCTGTAGTGAAAGATTAATTTCAGAAAACTGCTAGTAGTTTCTTAGATAACAATATCTTAAATAAAGGTATTCCTACCATTTCTTTATATACTTCAAAATTCTTCATGTGTAGCAAAGTGGCTGTAAATGGAATAAGGTGTCTTAATTTGAAGTTCACCCAGAAAATAAACTTTTTAAATATTTTCATTAAGCTAATAATTTGTCTTACATCTAGGTCATTTATTTTAGTTGCAGACATTAGTATTCTAGTAGTAGAAATCTGCTGATTTTCTATGAGATTTTCTGTAAGTTCTCCTCATTGTGCTATTTATGTGCCTCACAATTGTTAATGCATTTATCCCCACAAAACCAAAAGATCATTAAGATTTTAACGGTAGCTGGGTTCAAATTACATGTTCTCCTCAGACTTTCAGGGTAGTGTTGGCATGTCAGGCAGACCCCTTTTTCCTTTTTGTATCTGCCCCAGCTTGTTTCTAAGCCCACGTTCCCACAGAATTCTACAGCAAAATTAAAAAATTCTTTAAAAAGCCTGGGAAGCCTGTATGAAAAAAATATTGCATAGACCTACCAAGCTGTTATTTTTCTTATTTGTTATGCTGAGTTTTGCTTTTCTTTTTTAAACTTTTTGCACTTGCAAAATGTGGACTGAAATATTGTCCACTTTTTCCCCATCAAAAGTTTGCAGCAATGCTTGGTGATCAAAAACTCTGTTCAACAGCAAACCAAGTCTGTAATCTCCCAATAGCTATTCACACCAACTGCTCACTGAATATTTACAAGCAAAAATACATACTTTGAATTCTTCTCCCCCATCCTGCCCAGGGAGGGGGAAAGCGGAATGGTGAGTGGGTGGCTGCATGGTGCTGAGTTACCGGCTGGGTTTAAATCCTCTACAGAGAAGAATCATCTAGAACAACTATACGGCTGATTAAGAGTTTTTTAAAATACATTTCATTTAAATACAGACTAAAATGGTTTTTCATTTTTCAGACTTTTTTTCACAGAAAGTAGTTCCATACATGCTATTTTCCACTTATTTTATCATCTTCTACTACAAATCAACAATTATAATCAGTTCTCTCTGAAAACCTTCACAGCCCATTGCCAGTTTTCTACATTAGATTTTCCTCTGGGGCTTTCTAACTGAGCATCAGTTGCCTTGGTTAAGTCTCCTCAAAAACTGCAGAAATAACTTTGTGAATGTACTTAATTTAGTTATTTTCACTTAACTGGTGATTTTAGTTACCACAATTTACATAATTTCATAATGACCAGCTGAACTCAAGGGGTTTATTGACAAATTCATGATCTTTTTAAATTTAACAAGTTGAACAACAATTTCATAAGCATAATTTTTACTGTACTGAAGATTTATAAAACAAAGATATGCATAAGAAATGTGTACACTCAGTAGCATTTTCCTAGAGACATTTGCCTTCTTCAAACTAGGATAAGAAAACTCTCATCCTCTATGAATACAGTATTTCACAGGAAGGAATTCAGAGTGTTGTAGAAAATTACAGTTCAAGACCTAATAATACAGGCAGACTTACAGGTTCTTTCACATTAAAGTGAAAAGGAAGATAAGACATAGAAGAATGGATAAGACAGTATATGTTTTCACCTCATAAATAAGTGGTATCTAGGCATTTAAATTGTATTCTGTTACAGTACCCTATTCAAAAAAGAAAAAGCAACAGCTTTTGAAGTGAGTCTACAGGTATGGGCAATGAAAGTGCCTGAAGTCCAAAATACATTATCATGGCCACACTTCTTAAAATACTTTAATAACTTCTGTTGCATAGAAAATATGCAAGATAAGTGTCCTGGGTTCAGCAGTAGCAGTCATTTTTCTCCTTCTTAGTAGCTGGTGCAGTGCTGTGGTTTTGAC
>JANRGW010047987.1:0-15612 GCA_024733675.1 Psilopsiagon aymara
CCAGGGCAGGGCTGCAGTCACCGTCCCTGCAGTGTTCACACACGGTGGAGATGAGGCCTCAGTGCCATGGGTCAGTGGTGGAGATAAACACACATTTAACATACTTCCTGTAATGAAATAGTTTTTCCTTCACCTTTGTCAGCTTTGGTGCACCTGTAGCTACCACATTTAACTTCACAAAGCCTTGCTAAAGAAGTGTGACCTGAGTATCAGACTGGAAAAGACAGGCACGTTCCCCTGTTGCCAGACATTCTGTTTCTTTCTTATTTAAGGGACACAAGACTGGGGAATCTCGGCCGGGGCGGTGTGTCAGAGGAATAAGATGCTTTCTCCAGCAGGAAGAGACCATACCTTCTTGGCTTAAGGCATCCTGGTACAGCAATAATGCATTTTCAACATTGTTTAATTCTTCTAACAGGCACTACCTATTCAGATATAGCAAGTCTGGTTTTTATCAGGAAGACCTAAGAGGATGCCTTTGGAGAGGCTTGTTCTTTCCAGAAGACAGCAAATGGGCTGAGTTGCCATTGAAAGATCCTAAGCAATTGTCAGCTTTCATCACAGACTGGGAATAAAGCCATTCCCCTACATTTCCCAAAGTATTTCTTACCTGTCTCACATTAAGGTATATCTATATCCAAAAAGTCACTCTGCAGATAGATGCATTTCTTTCTGGCAAAGAGAAAAGCTGAAGTGATTTCATACTTAATATAGACAGAATGACTCTATACCATGGGGGATACATTTTCCTAGAGTCTTTGGTATCAACACACATCTCCACAGCCGTAAGTTTGGTACTTAATGACTTAGCTCTGATGGATCCCAGCACTTTATATCATACAAGTCTGCAATGGCCCTATAAAATTACTTTTCATCCACCTAAAGTTTCAGTGGCAAGAAATATTTCTGACATACAACCCAAGGCCTGGCAGCAGGTCTAATAACACAGGTTTAAAATGCTGCAGTTATCAGTCAGTCACACTCCAGAGCAAGTCATGCATAGCAAAGAGCTATTATTAGCTTGATAGAATATGCAGCACACATGAAATGATAGATACAGCTACAGAGTGAAAGCCAAAGCTGATGCAAAATAAGCCATCATAGCCCAGATAATGTGTGCCATTCACAATAATGCTAGAGATCCATTCTAATGAGTGCATGATAGTTAACAGCAAACGCTCCAGAGACCACAGTTAGGAAGCCATCAGGGCTCAAATCCTAATTTTATCTTCAGGGTTAAAAGAGGAGATGGAAGTAGGAGGTAATTAATACATTTTCCTGCAAAGTGCAAAGCGTGGTAGACAAATATAAAGATTAACTTTTTCACACTGAATTAGCAAGCGTTAGTAATTTGCTCTCCACTCAGCTCCCTGGGCTTTCTTGTCCTTTTCCAAAACAGGGTGAAATACTCCTGACATCACCAGCAGAATAGCAGGACTTTTATTATTCAAAAGGCATAAACCAGTTATTAAGTGAAAGGAATGGAGCCTGTTTAGGGGTATAATAGAGAATGACTAGAAGCAAGGGGCCTCCCTTACTTACAAGCAACAATCAACCGCAGTTCACCACTTTAAGGTTACCTTGTGCAAACTGGATAGATTGTTGTAATGCATTGTGTATAACAAGCAGCATTTATGAGGTGATCTGCCTCTACAGACAGACCTAGGGCTTATTATCATCCTGACACTTTGCTACTGCCCTGGGTTCAGCAGCAGCAGTCATTTTTCTCCTTAGCAGCTGGTGCAGGGCAGTGTTTTCACCTTTAGACTGAGAACAGCACTGATAACACCGATGTTTTCAATCATTGTTAAGTAATGTCTACTCTGGCCAAGGACTTTCTGAGCCTCCTGCTCTGCCAGGGAGGAGGGGAAGCCGGGAGGAAGCAGAGCCAGGACACCTGACCCAAACTGACCAAAGAGGTATTCCATACCACAGCACATCATGACCACGATATAAACTGGGGGCAGTTACCTGGAAGGGTGAGATCACTGCTGGGTTGGGCTGGGTATCGGCCAGTGAGTGGTGAGCGGTCGTATGCTCTCCCCTTGTTATTTCCCTTATTATTATCATTGGTGGTAGCAGCAGTGGTTTGTGTTATACCTTAGTTATGGACTGTTCTTGTCTCAACCCGTGAGAGCTACATTCTTTCCATTATCCTCCCCATCGCTGTGGGAGCACGGAAAGGAAGAAGCAGTGGAGTGAGCAAGCAGCTGCGTGGTTCTGAGTCACCGGCTGGGCTTAAACACGACAGTCCTAGACTTCTATTTAATCCTGTTACGAAAAACACAGAGGATTGTAAATCATAGAATCCCAGACCAGTTTGGGTTGGTAGGGACCTTAAGCCCATCCAGTTCCAACCCTTGCCATGGGCAGGGACACCTTCCACCAGAGCAGGTTGCTCCAGGCCCCATCCAACCTGGCCTTGAACCCTGCCAGGGATGGGGCAGCCACAGCTTCTCTGGGCACCCTGTGCCAGCGCCTCAGCACCCTCACCTTCACCACAGGGAAGAACTGAGTCCTAATATCCAGCCTGAACTTCCCCTCTTTCAGTTTGAACCCAGCAGCCCTTGTCCTAACACTACAGTCCCTATGAAGAGCCTCAGGACACCTTAAGCCATGAAATGTTAGGTACTGTGAGGTTTTTGTCAATTCTTTCTAGCTTGTTGCAAGAAAAAGAGATAAAAGCACTCAAATAGCTGCAAAAGTTCCACTGTAAAAAGGGGAGAAAAATTAAAAAGAAAGGAAACATAAAGCTCAGTCTCACTTGATATATATTGGGACCAGCAATGCCAAATTTGTAATTCTTTGTGACCTAAATAGTAAACAGCATCTTTGATTATCAAGGTATTAATCAAGATATCAAAGAAATACAGACAATTTATCTTCTGCTCCAGGATACCCTAGCATTCAAAGGTATCTACACTCTAAATTTATCTTCTTCTTGCTTCATTTAAAACATTTCAAGTTCTGCTATGACAGAGAACTTATTTCATCAGTAGCAATACAAGATGACAATTTCTGTCCTGTGCTTCTCCCTGCATCAGTTCATCCGAATCTCTGGGCTCAGTGTATATATAAATAAATAGACTGCAGCAGTACAGAGACAGGTAGCAACCTTCCAAGCCAAAACTGGGCTCATCACAGAAGTTCTGTTAAGCATAATTGGGAAATGCATCAGTGCCAAGGGAAGAATCATAGAACATTTTCTGCAGCACCTGAGGGGTTTTCTTCTGCACTGGCAGAAAAATACCTCTCAATAATAGATCTGCTGCGCTGTGTCTCTCAGCGCTTTATCAGTGTATCTGAAGAGGCATCATTCCTAACTGAAGAAGAGTGAAATCACTACCGTTTGCAATCACTATGTGTAGCTGTAAAAGCTGCAGTAGACAAAAGTTCTACTATGTTGTTGCCAGAAATTATACAGGTGAATACTGGTGACAAATGACTACTGGTATTTTAACTAATATGATCTCTTAGATTTTCTTCCCTAGGGGAGTATTTTCAAATGATCTGTGTAAAAACTGTATTGTGGGATGAGTCAACACATTAATACGCAGATGTTCAGTACCGAATTGGGTCTTCTAACAAATTCAGACAAGCAACTTTCCCACCTTCCTGTGACCTTTCCTGGTTTCCTGGGCTATCCAGAGGTAGTCCTCTGAGCAAACATCCAGCTGTTCCTTTTGGTAACCAAACTAGACATAGGATCTGTGGGAGAGGAGTGCTCACTCTCTCCCCCCTTAATATACAATTAGTCCTAATAGAGCAGAGCAGCAGCTTGCTCTTGACATTGGCAAGCTAGAATTGATATATTTCTCAGCATGAAGTCTTGATTGCTAACAATTAAAGTGACTGAGTATTCTGTGAATAGCAGTCCACGGATGTAAAAACAATGTACCTCTCATCAGCTGCATCCTGCTTCATATGTTCTAAATGTGTAGGATGGCAATTTCAAAACTATGATCATCATGAGAAGATTTCTAAAGGTGTCTTGAAATGTGAAAATTAATCTCCCCTTACCAAGGACACACACTGAAACATTAACACAGAATTGCTATTTTATGTCAATATGTACCTGCACAGGAAAACCTGCATTTATATTGCACTGCAAACACTGAATACATTTTCTCCCACCAAAAAAATCCTCTCCTTTCCATCCCCAGCTTGTCCTCCCACACTCCTCTTCAAGCCAAGGTTCATTTGTATTAGAGCAGAAACTGTGAGGAACAGTTTTAGCATTACTTTTCCAGTGGTGGCATCGGCATAAACAATCCTTTACATCTTAGCACTTATTTTCCACTCTACTCCTGCCTCATTTATGGACGTACAACCGTTAATAAGAGTGTATTGCAAACCATTCAAGGAGATGGCTCTTGAGGTAAAAAGGCTTTTTTGTTGCCCTCATCCTCTTGTAGATGCCTAACCCAAAATACTTTCTTGAACACCTACAATGACACAACTGGCAAGGGGAGGTAGGGGTGTGGGAAGAGGACTGTACTGATTTTCACTGGGATACAGTTAGTTATCCTCAAAGCAGTTGGTACGGAGCTATGTTTTGGTTTGTACAAAAAGTGTTGTACAAATTGAACACTTAAAGAAGTCTTGTATTTTTTCAACAAAATTCCAGAACATCCGGTCCTGGAATTATTGCTTTCTAGTGCTTTTTCTCAGTTAACATGCCAGCAAAAAGGAGTAATTATGTAGGATAACAGCCCAGGCATATTCACTTGCAAGTAGTGAGCTGTATCCTTGCCAGAGTTTGACCTCCCAGGTTTTAGAGAGTCATTCAAAGCAAGATTTCATGTTCAACATTATACAAGGCCCTGTCCGTAGAAAATTCACATGTGCCTAAATAGAATCCCAGACCGGTTTGGGTTGGAAGGGACCTGACGGTCATCCAGTTCCAACCCCGGCCATGGGCAGGGACACGTCCTACTGGACCAGGTAGCAACCCCAAACCCCTGTGTCCAACCTGGCCTTGAACACTGCCAGGGATGGGGCAGCCACAGCTTCTCTGTGCACCCTGTGCCAGCGCCTCAACACCCTCACAGGGAGAGCTTCTGCCCAAGAGCTCATCTCAGTCTCCTCTCTGGCAGTTAAAGCCATTCCCCTTGGCCTGTCCCTCCATCCCTTGTCCAAAGCCCCTCTCCAGGTTTCCTATAGCTTTAAGTTTTTCTGGTTCCAACTGTACTCTTACTGGATTTATGTCACCCTTGTGGTCCTCAGGCTGCCAGTGATGTATGCTTTGCTGAGGTTCCCTTCAGTAGGGAATACCAAAGAGCTTCCCGCTTAGTTTGGTTTCCAGGCCCTTTTCCAAAGTTAAAGAGTGTAAATCAATTTATTGGGTCTATTTCCTCTATAGAAACCAGATTTTTTGAGAGCTTTTTTTTTAACCTTTTTGGTCACTCAGAGCAAAGGCTTACGTTTATGGAGTATAAGACTACAGACAGACAGTTTCAAGATCTCTACTCCCTAAACCTGCAGCAAGAGGTACACTCTGAACTGGAGAACACCTCCCTGACACTGTTGCCATGGCAAAGCTTAATGCCAGTTTAGAGACTCGGCATGCAGACAAGGAGAAAATGGGGAGGGCTGACATATGACATTTCCCCCTTTGTTCGCTTCATACAATTTGCTTCTGCAGCTCTTCTCAACAGCGCATGAAGTGTTTCAGCTTCAATTATCTCCACGGGAGCTTCATTTCCCCCTTTTTCTTTCTTCGCACTAAGACGTCAGAGCTGTTGTGACAGATTATTTCTTCCCCTCAATTCCCAACAAATTCCATATGCGCTCCTACTAAATCATTCCTACTGATACTGTCATCTGGTGCTGTTAGTTTCCTCTTAATCAAAAGAGACTAGCGAGGAAGTCAGGAATGCAAACCTGAGGATTCCTTTCAACTCCAGTTTGACTCGATAGCCAACAAGGATGATATTGGGTACCAGTTCATTGTAAAGAGCAGATTTTTTTGTTCATTATTGCAGACAGAGCCTACAAAACCCATCACTTCCTATATCATTGCTCATGTCCCATCATCTTCAGCCAGTGTTGGGCGAGGCTGGTACAATCTGATCCTATAATTGCACCCAGTTAACTTTAACAGAAACTCTATGATCAAATTCAAGTATCTTTGTAAATATAAGAGACTTGTTTGTAGAAAATATTGCTGAAAACCTATACAAATCTATTTTAATATAGAATAACATAGTAGAAAACAAACTCAGTTTATGTGTGTACTTCAAATAAGAAAGGCAAAAGAAGTTATAAAAGGGCATTAAATGATCTTTGAAACACCTTGACAGGCCCAGGAGACCTTATTTTCTATAGCTCCCCAAACATCAGTTTTGTTGAAATTGCAGGGTGAAGCTGGGTTTATGCACTGTATTAACAGAGCAGCATGAGGCCACTGCAACAAGTGTGCCACATCCTGCAAACTGCCCTAGCTACAGAAGTGTAACACTATTTACTCAAGAAATTAGATGCTGCCGAGACGGTTTGTCTGCAAATCTGTATGAATATGCCTCTGATGGAACTAGACACAGTACTACCCAAAATAACAGAAGCAAAATGCTACTGAGGAACTGAGTAAAATGAGAATCATGGGGTCCAGGGACAACCAAACTCCTCCAGGTACCGGAGATACCGACTCTGAAGCCTAGATCAGGACAAGGAGATGAACACCAGATTCTTCAAACAGTGTTCTCAGAGGGAGATAAATCACTGACACTCTTGGAATGGGCTTGTCGACATATAAAGTTCAAAATACAAGGTACCACAACCCCTACATGACCACCAGTGAGGCCCACTTTGATTTTTAGCAGATGAAGTGCTGGCCTTCCTCAGTCTGCCTGACACACACAAGAGGACCTCAGGACGCCTGTGTACAACACACGAGCTCAGGCACTATGTAGATGGGAAACCCAGGGTTCTGTATGGAAATCTCTTCTGCAGGAGCCTACACCCTCCAAGATATCTGACCCATCATCAGACTGTGAGCTTAGTCAAGGCCATCACTCTAAAGCTGTATTCTGGCAGGCACAAGGAGCACCTGACCAGAGACACTCCTTGGATCTGCCACAAGCTCTAGAGCTGCCCTGGTCTATAGGTACGGACAGCAGCTACTTGGCTGTATTCCTTCACTGCTGCTGAACACTCGACAGTCCTGCTGTGTGCTACAGCTGAGGCCAGGTTCCACCTTCTAACCCCAGGGCATCCCAGCAGGGCTGTAGCAGTCATCCAGGCAACAGCCTGCAGAAATTGGCATCTTCTGCATGTCTGAATCCTGGTGACATTCCACCACAACCTCAGGAAGTTTCCATACCTCACGTAGCAATGATGTATGAGATTGATCAGATAATAAAGCCAAAGCCTCAGTCTGCTACAACAGAGAACAAGCTGAACTTAGTGCCTGGCAACTCTAACCTGATCACACATCTTTAGCATTCCAAAACAAGTGATTCCAGAAATTCAGTGTTTTCAAAGATCCTGAGGTTTGCATTTGGTTCAGATTTCAAAATAAAATTTAAAGTGTCTTTAACAGCAATGAAATTTTGCCTCCCAAGTGATTTTAAGAAATCCATTACAAAAGGAATAACCTCATAGCAAAAAGGAAAGCTTTGAGCTGTTCCACTCTGTGCCTCACAGTGATTAGTTGTGAGCCTAGACTTCAAAACTCACCCATAAAGTAACTCTTGCATAGTAAGGAAGTCTATCAGACATGCCTCTGACCAGGACTTGTAGCAGACAACTACCCTCTTCAAGTGTCCTAAAAGCCTGAAATACTTCAAACTCATACCCTGAACAAAATAAGATCAGGAGGAAGTAATCAGACAGTAAAACAAACAGCAAATAAACCTCTAAAGCACGTGTGAGGTGGACAACCCTTTGAGAGCCATCAATGGCAATATGAGTTTAGAAGGACAAGAAATACAAACGTGAGGTATGTACTCATGAGCTTTAGCTTATACACAAGGACTATCACTCCCCTTAGTTGTGAGGACAGCCGCTTTCCCTGTCACACGAAAGTAACTAAGGACTCAGTGGCAAAAGCACCTCCAAGGATGCCATGCCTAGCAAGGAGTAGCTGACACACAGGCAGGCGTTTCTGACTACATCAGTAGCACTTCAAGGTTTAATAGTCTTTGAATAGGAAGTAACAGTACTCTGCTGAAACAACTGAATGTGGACAGTGTTGAAAATGGCACCATACATCCTGATGGCTTTATGAACATAATGGAAACATCACACAGCAGTACAGAAGGGTTTACAACTGCTACAATCCATTTAGCCATCTGCCCAGCAAAAGGTCACTGTACTTAACAGTACACAAAAAATGTATTTATTTTCTTGGTTTCAGTCCTTTTTTCTATGTAAAGTCTGGTCTCTCTATTGCAAGGGGACCTAAACCAAGAAAATGAATACAGCATTCTAAATATAGCACCATTAATGACATCACCTTCAAAGACAGATCTATTTCCATAATAAAACCCTGTAGCAAAAGGCTGTTATGACCTTTAAACAGATGTTTCAGCCATATTAAGAACACCAAGATACCAAGCTTTAAGAGCCAGTTCCGGGCATGGGACCATATTAAGCAGCTTACAGTCATGCACATAAAACTGTGTTTGGTCAGACACCACCCATTCAACAAGCAACCTTAAAGATGCAACCCTTCCGCCCTTTCAGCCTTTCTTCTAGGTTGCCAACTTGAAAACATCACTGTACTGTCAATATATTATTACATTGCATAGAATTAGGAAAGAACCAGGAACATGATCACAAAAAATTAGTGAAAAAATAAGCAGCATGTAAATGACACTTTTCTAACAAAATGGATTAGAAATAGCTGGAGGCCAAGAAGACAACAGTTTGGGATAGAAACTCACAGAGCCACAACTGCAAGGAAATGCCACAGGCTTCCAAACTGGCAATGGCCTCTGGAGAGGTGCTCAGCCTTGGGGTGTAAATTCCTCTGCTCTTCCTATCTGCAGTAAATTCCTTCTTCCAAATCACCAAGGTGCATACTGGCAAGGACAGGTCTTAAGGAAGGTGCATTTATTTAAGTAAGGAAACCTGCCTCTGGCCTCCTGCACATGGCTCTGCATGCGTACCACATCAAGTGCAGCAGCAGTCGAGGACTGCTGGTTGGCTTGAAAACCCCAACACTGCCACTGCGTATATGCTGGAAGTATCCAAATTCTTACAGGGCCCCAGACATCAGGAAACTATCTTCAAAATCTGCCAAGGGAGGAAAAGCAGTCACATTCAGGAAACCCTGGGTTACAGCAGCCTCAAGTTAAATGAAAATGCAGGTCCTAGATTGCTGGCCAAAGAAACTTATGAAAGCTCCATCCCTGGCAGTGTGCAAGGAGACATGGTCTAGTGTGAGGCATCCCTGCCCATGGCAGGGGGTTGGAACTGGATGAGCTTAAGGTCCTTCCAACCCAAACCATTTCGGAATTCTGATTCCTGGATTTCTGACAGATGCAATCCTGTCAAAAGACAAATAAGAGCAAGCTTCATTTCTGAGCCTTCTCTGAGGCACCTTAAGCAGCTTGCTGGATTGATGACGCCACTTTGTCCGTCATGGTATGGACACCTGCCATGCCCAGCAGTGCAATTCAGAGGATAGTGCCTGTGCTGAACATTGTGTGCTGCAAGACGTATGATCTCATATCGTTTTAATAACTTAAGATTTCTGCTTAACAAATTCCAGGAAACATCTCCTTTTGCAACTGCTAATAAGGAAATACAATCATAGAATCCCAGACTGGTTTGGGTTGGAAAGGATCTTTCAGCTCGCGCAGTTCCAACCCCCTGCCACAGGCATGGACACCTTCCACTAGACCAAGCACTATAAGCCTCAGCACCCTCACAGGGAAGAACTTCTGCCTTAGATCTAACCTGAACTTGCCCTGTTTCAGTTTGAACCCATCACCCCTTGTCCTATTGCTACAGTTCCTAATGAAGAGTCCCTCGCCATCATCCAAAGGAAAGCAGCAGCCTGAGTGAGAACAATTCTGAAGCTCCTCAGATGATGCAAGAGAGCAAGTGCGCAGTTGCTGTTGAGATGTATTTGATATCTAACAAACAATGAAGATCATGATTTTTGATGATGGATTCTATCTCCTTCCTACTGCCGAAACGCATTAGTCAACTGCTACAGCATCATAATGCTAACAGTTGTGCAACTCAGCTGTACCCCATTACCAATGAATAGAGATCTCACAGTTCTCTTAAACTGCTCACTTTCACACTTTTAAGTGCAAAATACTGGCCATACACACTTTATCTGAACAGAACTGCACAGGGCTGCATCAACAGGTTTTGTTTCTAAAAACCTGCTGAAGCAGCATAACTTACAGTTTAGGAAACTGCTTTTGTCACTGTTTATTTGAATACCTGTTACTAACAGATGATCTACATTAAGCAATGGGGGAAATCTTTTTCTAGCACTACTTGTCACAGTCTTAATACTGCCACAGGAAATAGAGTTAAGCCTATCTAGCTTACCAACTGCTGTTCCCTGTTTATTGATAGGATCCCATGCCACAGCAATCAGATTTGCAATACTATCATCTACTAAGAAGCTTTCAGACTTCAGACACCAAAACCAGAATTCAGCTGTCTAAAGAGAGGCAAACAGCAATATTTTGGACAACCAAAGTCATCTCAGACAGCTGTTTTTGAATAGGACGTTATACTACCACCTCTGCAGCATGCACTGAACTCAGAGTCTCTGACAAATATAGTTTATCAATACTTTTTCTGCTTTAACAAGTGCTCTAAACACATGAAAGAACTCTGAACCATGCAGAGAGCTACCATTAACAAACGTGTAATGATCACTTTTACAATACACTTCAAATTTCACGGGGAATCTTTATCCTACTATCAGCTCTATCCAAGACCTTGATCAGTGTGAAAACTTGAACTACAGGCAAAACTGAAGCACAGGTACAAGGACCTTAAGGGTTCCATTGGTTAAATTCTTATTGAGTGAGAAATAGATGGGTCTCCATACACTTCCTTCAGCTGGTAATGATGGTGAAGTATCTGCCAGCTGCTATAATCAGGGAAACAGTAACTCAACCAGTTAAAATACCACAGTAAGAGAACAGTTGTCTGCTAAAACATATTTAACTTCATGTAACTTCTCTGTAACTGAGACAATAGACATCCGTTGCAGAGCTAATCCTCAAGTTATCATTTTCCTACTTCCTGGATGGATGTGTTTTAACATGCAGTCATTTTCTCATTAAGACTTAACTATACCATACTCAACTGAGCGACTGCTGTGTTTAAACCATAATAGAGCATTTCTTTCCTTGTGCTCCTGCCTTTGATATATGCAGAGTGTATAATGGTTTGCTTTTAAAAATCACCATGTTGTAGGCATCAGCCACCCTCAAATTACTTCACACATCCAACTGTTGTAGGAAGCATGCAGACAAGGCCCTCAGTGACATGGGTTAGTGGTGGCCTTGGCAGTGCTGGTGGAACAGTTGGACTTGACGATCTTAAAGGTCTTTTCCAACCTGGTTGATTCTATGAACCTATGAAACAGCTGCCCAATATACTGCAGATATCCCATGTGAGCTTTTAAAACCTTTACCTTCAAACATTTAGACCCAAAGGAAAACAGCTGTATATGCATATTCCAACCGCGCAGCTGAAGGGAACTGATTGCCCAAGCCTGCTGACCACATCAGCCACAACTGGTTTGGAATTAGCTAACACCAGCCAGGTAACAGATGACATGATTTACTGAGGGGGGAAAAGAAAACATAATTCCATTTTAAGCAAGAAAACTGTTTTGCCTTGCAGGAACAGTGAAGCATTGGAAACAATTTATAGAGGTGATGGAATGCCTTTACAGAGGAGATTCTAAGTGCATCTTAGATGAGCAAGTATCAGAGATAGTTGAGACCAGGATTTCTTAATTTACAGCTCACAGGCTCCACATGATTTACAAAGCAATTTAACCTGGTAGCATATCAAGCTACCAAACTACCTTAGGAATAACCAGCTCTAAACATCATCTTCTCTTCCCCACCCCATAACTGCCCTTCTCATAAGTCACATAATTGTGTAGTTTTCAATGAAAAGCAGCAGAAAAGCAATATCCAGATCTTTTTAAAGTTTAATGTATTCCTACTTTGCATTTGTTGCAGTAAAGCACGACAGGCACATGCTGGCTCCCACCACTTGTGAAAGCAGGAACGCTCCCCGAATTCTACAGGGCTTTCAAGCAAGAATGAGTGTTTCTAGCAGTGTGAACCAAGTTGAAGATATGACATAAAATTAAGTTGCTTTAGGAATACCATTTCTGTTCCTTGCATTGCATGAAAGCAGAAGAAATGATGCCACATACATACAGCCATAGTTCCAAATCGTGGCATTGCAAAATCAATTTCTGGTGCATCTAAAAGTTACCTGTTAAAAGACTTGTTCAGTAGTGACCACTGTGTTACAAGAGCATTTACAGAAGCTGCAATTGGTTAGCAAATGAATTAACTGAATTTACTAATAAATTAACTAAATACTACAAAATCCACTAAAAATGCTTGATTAATATTTTTTTTAATAACTCTATTCTCTATTAAATAATAACCCTCATAATGAAAAGCTTTCTTCCCTTCAATCAAAGCCAAATGGGATATGGTGTTTTAGTGCTGTTCTCAATAGGCAGTCATTGCTACTTCACTGAATAGATGACTTACACTTTCAAAGTTAGAGAAAGGCTATTAGTGGACGAACTGTTAAAAGACCTTTTGACATGGCAGGGGGTTGGAACTAGATGATCTTCGGGTCCTTCCCAACCGAAACCAGTCTACGATTCAACTCTATTCTACAGTTCTATGACATCAGTAACTAATAAGACAACCACAATAAGAGTTTCAGAGTTGTTCAAGGACTTAGAATAGAATGATATTTTATCTAGAAATTTCTATCCTTTCATTGAAAGAAAGGATTTCTTTCGTTCGTTTTCTTACTTTACAGTGCAAGAAAAGCTTATTCTCAAGGCCACAGAAACAACCTACTTAGCGAACCCATCTGCAGATTATGGGAAATGCCAGCAAAAATGCCGGGTGAGCATCGTGAGCAGCAAGTAACGGGTGTTGGAAACAGGAAAACTGATTGTGGCTTTTCATCCCCAAATTATTTTGGTAACAAAAGATGTGTTGTTGACAATGAACAGCTAAGAAGGCAATAGTCATACCATCAAAGCAGCACAAATCCTCTGGCTTATGGTATTACTATGGCCTTGGAAAAAGCCAACCCACAGCTGGAAGCAGATACCCCACTGACTGCAATAAACAAATGCATTGTGGCATTGTTACTGGGTTTTTGGCTGAACACACTTGAGGCACTGCTAATTTTAGAGTTTAGAAGGAGAGAACTGTGTGTACAAGGCAAGGCAGGAGAAATGCATTTGCAACTTCTTGTGCCCAGTCTTCATCACACACTGCAGCACTCTGGTGTTCAGTTGGAGTCAGGCTGAAACCTTAGGGGTTAAAAAAAAGAACCCTTTCAGAAAGACACTAACACCAGGACACATCCCAGGCTGTTGCTAATGGAGAGGCTGAGCAGGGCCACAGAGAGGAAGCCCTGCAGATCAGAGAACTGAAGGGCACTGGCAAGACAGCCAAGGACAAATCAAAACAAGAGAGACTTCTGGCAATGATGGAGCTATTGGACAATATCACAGGGCACTGCTGGAATCCTCTCAGCTGGGAGGCACAGCACATCCATCAATGCGGACACTGAGACTCACAGATTTTTAGGGGGGTGGGGAACCTCAACTGCCACTCCAGCTCTGAATGAACACAAGAGGCAGCCTAAACTCTAGGAAGCACTTTGAGCAGTTTCCCCAGGACATTGAGAAGGGAGGGGGGAGCATTTCATAGCACTGCGTCCTACGGCAGCCCACAGCACTTTGTGCCAGCATTTTAGCAAGTGCATGTCACAGCGTTTTACCAGGATACCTCAGGTTGCACAACACATTAACAGGCAGGAGAGTGCCTTTTAGGGGAACGTGATACAGCAGTGATTTGCATTCACATTAGGACTCACAAAAGCAGAGAAACAGCAGAATGGCAGGAGCAAGAGGCCAAGAGCACTTACCCCTCCTGCTCAAAGAAATTCTTGCAGAACTGTGTATTAGCATGTTTGCCAAAGACACAAAATGGAATTGAAGAAACAGTGGTTTATGACGGTGGTGATATGACAAGGCAGAACTGCCCTGCCATTTGCTCTAGACTAGAGAGCTATGCTTTGTCTGCACCTCAGGGGAGCTAGCCTGGCAAATGATTTCATTCCCTTTTTGTGCTCTTTTCTGACATCTAAAGAAACATCCTTCCAGTTTCCTGAGCGCAAAACCACCCAAGTAATAAATCCTTCAAAAGAGGCACCTACACTATTATTAACCCTGCTAATGCAAGCTACTGAGTCCTTCCCACCTTTGTTCTTCCACAGAAGAAGGCCCCCACAACGCTGCCACCCATCCCAATGCAAGACTGCCCTAAGCAGCCACACACAAGCATATGCATGTAGGCCATATGAAGACACAAGAGTTACATTTCACTTCAAACTCGAGTTGCAAGAGAAGAGACATTAACAAACAAAATCCTTGCTCTCAACACTGGGAAAAGTCCATAAGGATGGTAGTTCAGTACAAGGTGTATTTTTAATGTGCAGTGGAGATTGGGAAGAATACAACCATCTGCTATCAGTTCTTTCAGACCCTGTACTGAATGATGCAATGTTTTGCCCTCCAGAACTTGGGCAGAGATCTGTAAGGGAAGCTGAGAGGGGGAGAGAAGAAATGAGATTGAAGATGGCCCCCAAGTCTGAGAACCAGACAGATCAGCAAGGGAAAGTCCTTGGACCTGCCAAGAAGCAGTGAAGGGGCTCAGTAAGTCCCCACCACAGCCACGGTATCAGTCTGACTGCTCAAAACTGCTGCCAGCCTTGCTGTGCGCCAGGACTCAGTGGAAAATAACAGCAAGGAGGCCAAGAGCAAAGAGACAACTTGGCTTGAGACCACGCTCCAGGCAGAGGCTCCTCCAAGAGAAGCACGCCGCAGTGCCCCAGCACGAGAAGCAGCTGACCCCAGCCAGTTTCTACTTCCTACAGGCCTGAACCTCTGGCACTGCTCAAAGCATCTCTAGAGCCTCGAGCGGTGTTGGTTCTCGCTGTCCTAGATTCAGTGATGCAGGCAACCAATCCACAGTGGCAATGCCAAGACCAAATGTAACTGAATCCTTTACTTTCTAAGCCCCAGCTTATTTCTGAACTCTATAACTGAATGTGAACCCCTGGACTATTTATTTCCAACTTCATCATTTTGACTGCTGTTGATTTGACTCAGACTTGCACTTTTATCCCAAAGCTTTCACAAAAGTCGTAGTAATTCCATCAAGTAAAACTAAAACACAAACACTAACAACTTGAGTGTATTTGTGTAGGTGCATATACATATATATGTATGTACGTATTTGTACTTGTGAAAAAGTGTCACAACTAAAGCAAAACATAGTGATAATAGAAATAACACCAACAGTAGCAAAAATGATAATAGGAAACAACAAAAAGAGAAATAAATGAGAA
>JANRGW010047988.1:0-28066 GCA_024733675.1 Psilopsiagon aymara
GGCCCCCGCATGAGCCCGGGCGGCGGTGCCGGCGGCATTGACCGGGAGCAGCAGGCCGCGGCGCCCAGGTCGGTAGGCGCTGCGCAGCGCCCGGCCCGGGGGAGGGCCGGGACGGGGGATGGTGCCCAGCTCACGCCGGCCTTGAGGGGGAGGGAGCCGGGAAGCGGCCCTGCCTGTTTCCCTCCGCTTGGGAGATCCACTGCCGGGGGTGGGGACTGCAGGCGGGAGGCGTCGGCGGCAGGGGTGCGTGGCCCCGGTGGTCATCCCCCTCCTTCCCGTGAGGCATATGGGTGCGGGGCCACCCTGTCCCTCCTCAGAAGCGGGAAGGCCGGGCGGGCGGGTGGCTCTGGGCTGCAGCCCGCCCCCAGGGAGGACTGGGCTTGCTGGGCGACCTTGGGTGAACCCAGCCTGTCCCTGCCTCAGTTTCCCGGTTCCTTGGGGCTGCCGTGGGCATAGGGCACCTGGGTGCTCTCTGCATGGCCTGCTAGGGCAGCCGGGGAGGTGCGGGTGTGTGAAGTACTGCGAGGGTGCGTAACTAGTGTGCAAGACCTGCTTAACAAAGTAGGTGTGTTCACTTGCACCTCTTGCCTTCTATCCAGTCTGAAGAGCCGGATCTTCTAACCTGTGAACAAACTGCTTTGCCAGTAAGCGGGATCTGTCACTTCCCGCTGCAGGACTTTTGGGGTTCTGTTTTTAAGTGTGGCAGCTGTATTTCTTTTAAAGGAGCTTTGTGTGGCGTTATGATTTGCAGCTGATTTGTATATCTGGTGTCCAAGATGAGGTGATGTGGTCATTCAGAAGTTAGTACTGTTGAGGGAACCATGCATGATCCACAACTCTCTTTTAAGTGGCAAGAACCTGTAATCTATAGACTTTTGGTTATGCTTTTTTTTTTTTTTTTTTCCTTCCAGTTAATGGAAATACTTTTCTTTGTTTTCTTTTGTGTAAGCTGTGTTACAACTCTGGAGCAAAACCTGTGTCTTACACATCACTTCAGGTATGGCCTGTGTCTGTATGGAAACTTCCCTACCTCAGTAGATGGCTGTGCAAACGTGAGCCTCTGTGAGAATTAGCTTGTCCGATTAGTTTTACCATGTCTCTTGCTGGTCTCCCAAAAAGTTCCTCAGTTGGAAACTATCTGATTTTAGCTTTGGTTTCCTAACAAATTAAAATGTACATGACTGTATTGTTATTTTACCTTTTTGGTTTTGTTGTTGACTGGTTTGAAAGGGAGAAGTCTGAAACATAAGATTAAGTTACTAATTCATGCAAATAGCATCCAGTTAGAGATTCCACGCTTAGAGGAAAGCTAAACTCTAGGTTAACTGTGTTGTTAGACATCTGTGACTGGGTGGAATGATAATAGAGGTGGTGAGAGGTACCCCTTGGTAAGAATGAAAACTGCTGGAAAACAGGCTTTACAGTTTTAACAAACTGCTTAGTTTGGATGATAGCATGGAATACTCTCTGCCCTTTCATCTTGGAAAAAGTTGAAGGTTTGAAAATACTGTGAAACTCAGAGTGTGTTGAATTGAAAATAGGAGATGTGCATTACCAAATTGCTATGGATATTCCATAGTTTTCCTTACACTCATTTGTCTTTTAAAAAGAAATGCATTTTGCAATGCTTATGACTTGTCTTTGTAGCAGTAATGTTCTGTCAATTTGATAAGTAGAAACCTTGAAAGAAAATCTTGACCACTGTTTAGAATTACAGGCCTGAAAAATACCTTTAGTTGAAATTATTTCTGTGCAGTATTATGGGATGCTTCATCTTTCGTTTATGAGTACCTTCCATTCCACTCTAAATGTTTGCTGTTTAATGCAGTATCTTTCATACTAGAATCAACAAGGGTTTTTTTCTGTTTATCAGCATTGTTTGCTGGTTTTCCTCATTGGACTATCCCTAGAATCTCCCAAGAATTTATAAATAAAAGCATCAAGCTAGATGGCAAAATAGCTTGATTAGTTTGGGATTTTCTAGGGACATGATTCTGTGACTGTGTAAAGAAAGTGACTGAAGAGAAGGCAGGCTTGAAACAGCAGAGCAGTTTAACTTGTTCACAGTAGTGTGTTTTAAATCCTAGAGCTTTCAGTTCAGATCCTCTTCAGAACTCTTAACGTTGTGTGGGTTTATCCTTTTTTTAATAGCAAACAAAGCTTTTAGTCTCTTAATTACTGCCACTGCTAAAAGACATGCAAATGATTATTCTTTTGTGGATGGGATATAAAGCTGTGTGTGTATGTTAAATACACTGAGGGATGTTCTCAGCTTGTTGGAGCACCTTGATATTGTTCCTGTTCGAATTGACTTGAGGAAATAAAACATTCTCTTTCTTTTCACTTCATGTTTAGTAGGAGAAACACTTTTTTAGAATTATGAAGTATGTACCCTAGTATGAAATCATGCTTATATCATTATGAGCATTTGCTTTTTAAGCTTGTAACATTTTGTATAAACAGTAGTGTAGTACATGATATGGCATTTAATGTGGAATGAATATAATATTTACATTTTTATAACTGCATCAAATATGCATCTGTTTAGGTTTTGCTCTGGAGTAACTATTTATTATATTTTTTTTCCTCTGCTACTTTTAGTTTCAGTTTATTTAGTGAATGTTCAGAGAGAATTAATCTTTTTTTTAAATGCAGGAAGTGTCTTTCTCTCTCACCACGGCAGTATGTTCATACACTGGAAGATAAAAGCCACTAATTCTTAAAAATAGAACATGCAATTGAGGGACAAGGGGAGAGAATTCCTAAAATATGTAGGCATATATCTCATTTTCAGTGTCAGTCTTTGGTACTGTGGGCCAGGTCTTTGCTTCACTTTAGTTAATGAATTGATATTGATTTTTAAACAAAGGAGAAGTTTTACACTTTTTCCGAAGCGTCCAGTATATTTAAGGTAGCTGTGAGTTCTACAGAGAAGCAGTGTTGAAAGATTTTCTGTCATTAATCGAATGCTGATTTGTACATGGAAGAGGGTAATACATTTGCTGTCAGGGTCTGTAAGAAATAATTTAGAATATGATGTTTACTAAAAAAAAAAAAAAGAATCATTTTCTCCCCCACTCCCAGGAGAGTGCTGTAAGCTTTGCTGAATATTTGGTTCCCAGAAACAACAGCAGTGAGCAAACCACATGTTAGAAGTGGCTTTTTGTCACCTTAATGTTTTGACCTTAACTTTTACTGCCTTAACTTCTTGTATTTACAGGCAGTTCCTGACAGCCTTATATGGCTGTATTGCCCATGAGTGAAAGTTTGGAAAAAAACAGGTTCATATGAACAATAATGTGTGTAATGTATCTGGTTGGTCAGCAGAAAATCAGCAAATGCAGTGTACTTGTAACACTTTGTAATGAAGCAAGACTTCAGTAGCTATACCATCTGGTAAGATGCTTCTTCAGGAAAATAACCTTGTAGGATAAATATTTAAAAAAAAAAATTATAAAACCAAATAATGTTGAGGCCCAGGATTCGTGGTTAACAATACAATACGTGACCAAATAGCACTTTTAGTTGCTATTTTTGAATAGTTGTACCTTTTTGTGGCTGGGAGTTGACAGGACTTATTAACCAAATAACTTGCTTGTTGCAAAATTACATTATAAATTAAATATTACCGTGGCATTCTGTCTCACAAATACTCATGAATTAGTCTCTGAAAGGAAGCATTAACTAATTCTTACTTTTAATAGGTTGAGCCTGCTTCCCTGTATTATGAAAACTGCTGAATGGAGGAAGAGGGTGGAAGTCAGTCTTTAGCCATTACCATCCTGCATGGTTCTTTACCTGTATTTTACAGAGTGTTGAAGAATTGGGAGAAGCTGCAGTTGTTCAGCTGGGTGAACTAAATGGGTGACTTGCCTCTGGACCCTGACTCTCACTTCACTGTCTTAGGTAAGAGGGGTGACCTGCTTCTTTTGAAGCAACTTGCATTTCCTTAAAACAGGTGTATGTGTTTTAAGAGAAACTTTTAGTTCATGAAGCAGTGATTTGGGTAGTTGAGTTGGGGTTTTTTTTGTTTGTGGGTTTTTTTGGGGTGTTTTTTTTTTGGGGGGGAGGGATTCTCTTTTTGTCACCTGGTTGCTTGAAAAGAATATTAACAGCATGTGGTTGTTCTAGAATTGTCTTTGAAAAAGCACTCCTATTTGTATCCTTCCACACACCTTTGGAAACATGCTTTATGTTGACATACTTTACCTTTGAGAATCATGCCTATCTTGTGTGGTATTTCAACAGTGGGATTGTCCCATGGGTGAATTACAGAAGTGATGGTTTAGCACATACTTGAACTGATGTACCAGCTGGCTGCTTGATATTGAGGGTATAACTTTTTTCATGGAATCATAGAATAGTTTGGGTGGAAAGGGACCTTTAAAGGTCATCCATTCCAACCTCCCTGCAATGAAGCAGAGACATATACAACCAGATCTGGTTGTTCAGGGTCCTGTCCGGCCTGACCTTGAATTTTTCCAATGATGGGGTGTCTACTACCTCTCTGGGCAACCTCTTCCACTGTTTCACCACCTTCATTGGTAGAATTGCATTCTTGTATTTAGTCTAAGTCTCCACTCCTTTATTTTAGAAGCATTACCCCTTGTCCTATCACAACAGGCCTAAGTTTGTCCTATGTTTCTTACAAGCCCCTTTAAGTACTAGAAGGCTGCAGTAAGGTTTCTAAATCCTACATGGAGCCTTCTTCAGGCTGGACCACCTCAGTTTGCTCAGCCTTTCCTCACAGGAGAGGTGCCTTTTGATCATTTCTGTGGCCCTCCTCTGGACCTGCTGCAACAGATCCTTGTCTTTCCTGTCTGAGGACCCAAGAGTTGGAGGTGGTACTCCAGGTACGGACTCACTAGCACAAGGTAGAGGGGCAGGATCACCTCCCTCAACCATCTGGTCACACTTCTTTTAGAGCAGCCCAGATACAGTTAACATTCTGGGCTGGGAGTACACATTGTCAGCTCATGTTCAGTATTTTATCCACCAGTACCCCCCAAGTCCTTCTCAGGGGCACTCTATATTGCTATCAACCAGCCTGTATTGATACCAGGTATTGCCCTGACACAGGTGCATGTTATTGACATTTGGCTTTGTTGAACCTCATGAGCTTTTCCAAGTCTCTTTGGATGGCATCCTGTCCCTCAGGTGTGTCAGCTGCGCCACTCAACTTGGTGTCATCTGCAAACTTGCAGAGGGTGCACTCAAATTGTCCATATTAGACAGTACTGCACCCAGTACAGACCCCTAACTAACACCACTCATCACTCATCTCCATCTGGACATTGAGCTGTTGACTGTTATCATCTGGATGCAGCCATCCAACCAATGACATGTTGAAACGCATGCTGGTTGTCTTGAATCACCCCCCTGTCTTCCATGTATCTTCGTGTTCAATCCTGGTGTGACATAATTTCAAACCTGTGACGTAAGTACCTACATAAGACAAAGTATGAAAACCTATAAGGTAGTTTGAAACCCAGTTTAGGTTTGGTCTTGGTGGGCCTTGCATCAGCTGGTGGGATCACATGCATAAGGTCATGGAACCTGTGTTTGGGCTTGGCTATTTCATAGCTGCGATTAGTACACGATTTTCTTTTTGTTCTGTCCTGTGAGGACTGCAGCAGGACTCCTGTCCTGACCAAGCTAGAGTTCTAGGGACTAAGCTAGTTATTCATCTGTCCTTCATAGCGAGATCACACTTCTGCTCCCTTTGATGGATCCTTTTTTGGACTTGTTGATACTTCATTGATAATCATTACATTAAAGAAATTGGTGAAATGAAAGGAGAATGACAGATGCGCACCCCTTTTCCATACCTTTAGGAGCTGTGTGCAGGGGAGGCACAAGACGTGCGTCACGTGTTGCCGAGCTTGCGCGGTGCTGAGAGATGCCAGACTTGTCCAGGCAGCTGGGCTCTGGCGCTGTTTGTGTACTCCTGCTCTGGTATGCTCTGTGGGACCCAGGTTGGAGCAGCTGCAGTTCAGCCGGCTTGGGGTGTAAGGTTGTGGTGGTGTGGCTCTTAAAGGAGCTGAACTTTTAAAATGGTCTGCAGGTCAAAATACTTCAGAAAATGCTACCATAGTTGTAGACAAGTTTTACTTCTGCAGATGGTTACTCATGTGCAGGAGCTATTAATGCTTAAAATATTTTGATTTTACAGTATGGTAATTTTCATTTTCTTAAAAGCTATCAAACTTTTACAATGCTAAATAATATTGAACAGGTCTATCACTACTTCAGAATTTCTGTTTTCAGTATCATGTTTCCAGCTTTCTTGTTTGTATAGCCATATTCAGCTAATGATTACTTTTTGTTCCATAGTGTTCCTCTTGAGCAAAATTGTGGTAATAAATGCTGTGGTTTAATATGTGTGTACGCCCTATTTTATTTTTAGGAAGTCCGTGGTATATGAGCATTCACAGGCTGCAATGGCAGCAACTAGATCTGTTTCAGCTGTTATAGCAAAACTTACCTATCTAGGACCATGGCAATACATATTTACGGTCTGCACAACCTGCAAGTCCTATCAGAGTTCAAGGACATGGAAGCTCCTAAGGGAATGTGTCACTTTTGTGAAATACTGGTATTTCTTGAATATAAAGTGTAAGGTGGTGATAAATACTCCATTTGTGTGGCTCCCCTGACCTAAATATCTTACTGAAAGAAGGGTGTTTGTGAATATATGGTGTTTTTTTGTTTGGCAAATGTTAAGTATGTCAGTCATGGACGAAAATTATTATTTAAACTTACAGGTTCCCTAATACAATTTCAAGTACATAATGCTACATAAAATACCTACTTTTTTTTTTAAGGGTAGCACTCAGGATTTTTTATTTTGCTCCTTTCTTATGACAGTTACTGCAAAAAAAAAAAAGTGGAAAACATTGTTTAAGGACCAGAGAGAGGTGATTTCATGATGTCTTTCATCAAGCCAGACATGAAAGTCGCAAAGTATTTTTTGTAATTTAGAATTAATTTCTTAAATATTTTGCAGTTCTGTACATTATAGTTTGGTTAATTCAGTAGCTTAGCATCTTTGTTAATAATCAGTGTGCCTTGAAGTCTCCTCTTATTGAAAATATATGACAGTTGTAGACAAGCAGCTCTTTTGGCTCTGGTTGTGTGACACATCAAGATTTCTTTGTGTTGAGTGGAAGGAAGCAAGTGTGTTAGCCATGCTTTTAGTCACATTTGCCATTTGCATTTTTTTTAGGTGGTTGTGGTAGCCAAATGCTAATTAACGAGTACTAAAGGTGAATGTGGAAGCACATCTGACTTCATTAAATTATTTTCATTCCTTTTAGACAAGCATTACACATGCCATATTTCATTCTGATGTTGGTCATGTAGCCTTTTGAGTGTAGTTTTTTGGTAGACTGTTGAGCTCCTCCTCTGCTCTGGTGGTAGCTGATGGAGGGAGATTGAAGAAAGAGGACTAGAAGTCCATGAGCTTCGGTTTTGTGTTGCTGGAATTGCTCAACTGCTGCTAGCTACATGTTACTAAGCAAATCCTGTGTCTTGCATCTCCTTCGCTGTGGTCTTGTTTCTTCTGTAAATTGTACTGTCTGAAACTGCATAGCTTCAATTATGTTGGGTACCTTTGTTGTCTTTTCTCCTGTTGCTGGGTAATAATCATAAGATCCTTGACAGATGTGTAATTTTGATACCTTTTCATGCTATACTTTGTGCTCTGCTTGTACTCTGTGCATACTGACAGTTGGTGCTTTTGTACCTTAAAGGAGACTGCGTGAATTTTACACATATGATACTGCTTTATCTGTGTACATGAGCAATTATATGCATTGATGTTTGAGCTGGAAGTCCTGTGATACGTGGTGTGAAAATATTGGTCTTGTTTGTCAAAATATTTGAGTTTGCTTAATGGCATCACTGTGAATGAAGAATTATTCTTTAATAGAATATAAAATAGATATTCTAGATTTCTGTTGGTAAGGAGTAGAAGTGCCACCTCCAAACAGGAAAATCATCAGTTATTGTTTCATACTGTCCAAGTAGCTGTTTTCTTTTTCTTCTGAATGATAGTAAAGTTTTATTGATGTAGTTGCATAACGTTAACTCATTAATCCTAATTGTACATAAATCCACATAATTATCCTAATTGTTTGTTGAAATCGCAGTCTTGTTTCATGAAACAGGTAGGATGCACTGTTTAACTTTTTTCTTTAAATACAAAAAATTGTGGACAAACTGTTAGTGGTGTAGAGAGTGCTTTACTGGCACAACTGTTTCAGACCAGGATCACCCCGTTTCACATCCCTGATAAAGAGCTGGGCCTTTGGTGTACTGGATGTGTTCAATGTGGTTTGACGTCTTTTAATGCAAACCTGAATGTACCCTTAAGGTAACCAGATCAGTGTTTCCTTTGTGGGAACTCTTATCTGTATTGGAGATCAGCCTAAATCAGCAGCATTGGATTTGATTGTTCTAAATAGAGTTTTAGAACCTAGAAATAAGTACTAAATCTTTATGGTACTGAAATTGTGATACTCTGTGCCAAATATGTAAGTTGGTTTTTCTTCTTTTTTTTTTTTTTTGTTTTTTGAAAGTTGCTGCTAGATTTCTTTATCTATATGCTTATTTCTGTCACTTTTTTCTCCCTGAAACTGGTTGTGCTTTTAGGTGTTTGTTTAAAATATTTGAAGTATGTTTTAGTCATGTGCCTGTTGTTAGTTATGGCTTCCCTGAAAATGAATGAATTGTAGAAAAGTTTATCAAACCACCAGTTTTGTGGAGCCCAGACAAAGATGTGGTTCTGTCTGTGACTTCTTTGAGTGTTGGGTGGGATTTTTTCAAATGATAATTACCATTTGTTAATAAAAAAAAACAAACAAACAAAAAAAATAAACCAACAAAAAAAAAAGGCAACAAACCCAAAAAAAAAAAAGAGGGGGAAAAGAGAGAAGACCTTGCCAGAATTTTCCAGAAAAAGTAAATGGGTATTTAGAATGAGCTAGATGAATGGAATTGTGAAACTCTTGCATTACTGCAGAGGAAAGATTAGGGAACATGTATGCACAGGCTTTCTGCTTTTGTATTTTCCCTAACATAGTAAATATTTTCTATTGTGGTTTTTATGGGAAGTATGATTTAGCTTGGGAAGTCATGGTTTAGTTTTAGGTAGTCCTGTCAGAACAGGGGGTTGGATTATTCATGGTTCTTTTCCAGCTGGGCATACTCTGTGATTCTGTGTTTCCTTTAGTTGCAGCTTGTGACTGATTGGATGTATCATTTTGAAGTTGTAATGAACTTGTACCAGCACACTGTGAAAACTGAAATGTAATGTTTTGTTTTGTAGGTACTAGAACTGTAGAAGCCCATTTTAAAATTTGAAAGAACAAGTTTCTGCAGCTCTGGAAAGATATGGTATGTTTATGTTTTCACTTATAGTGCGTGTATGCTAATAATTATAATATGAAATAATTATTTTTGTTTCCTGATTAAAAGAATGAAAAGTTGAAAATAAAGTCAGGAAGAAAAAGGCATTCATTTTTCCTGTATTTTTTTAGCTATGATGTTTACTAGTTAGGCGTAGTGCTCTGGAAAACTGACTTATTTGAGACTTTTTTTTTTTTCCCCTTGGAGAATATTGAAGATTTGGTTTTGCTTTGGGTTTTTTTCCTTCCTGCTGAGCACATTTATAGTGAGACTTTTACAGGCTTTAGGAATGTCTTGAAAAATAAGTTCGTAACTACTAGAAAACTTAAGTAAACATCAGTTTAAGTTAAATTTGCAAATTGGAATGCTAGGAAACAACATTGCCCTGGGGAGTTGTGGCTGCCCCTCCATCCCCAGCAGTGTTCAAGGCCAGGATGGATGGGGCTTTGAGCAGCCTGGTGTAGTGGAAGGAGTCCCTGCCCATGGCAGCAGGGTTGGAACTAAATGAACTTTAAGGTCCCTTCCAATCCAAACTATTGTGTGATTCTATAAAATACAGAAATGTAGCCTTTATTAGTAATGCTAACATGAGCCCATAGCATATGGCATTTTTTTGTCTAGGCTCTTGAATGTCCAGCCAGCTTAAAAAATATATACATGTGTTACAGCAAGGTTGAAATCTTAAGTAGTTATTTTAATTTTCATTTTCTAACTTTATTCCGGTGTAGTCATGTGGGGATATCTGGTAGTAAGGAATGACTGTGCCACTCTAGGGTTTCAAGTTCTGTAGTTCTGCAGTTTGGTACTTTGAGGATTTTGGAAGTTTCCTGTGTTGCTGCATTCAGAAAAACAATTATTGTTTATTTTTCTACCGTATTAAATAGGTCTAGTAATGTACATAAAAGCTGTATGTGAATATATGTAATATATAAAATTAACTACTCCTAAGCTACATCTGTACTGGTTTTAATCACAAAGTATGGAGAGAAATCACTAAATGCTGATAAGTTTTATACTCATGAGTGTATGTCTAGGTTTTTGTTTTGAAGATATTTAACATAGGAAAATATTTGAAGTTTTGAAATCTCAACCTTGCAGAAGGATTGTTTGGTGTCTTAAGTTCTGTTTCATAGAAAGCTATAGATGGGATTAATTCTAAGCTATAACTTTAAATATAGTATGGGCTAATTAAAGATTGTAGATTACTTAAAAAGCTATAATGTTACATTATCACAGTCCAGATGTTCCTGAGAGAATTATATAAATTGGTCCTTTACTGTAGCAGCCATCTGGGTAGGTAGCATATATTCATTTTTGCACCCACAGCACCACTGGGACCACCCACCTGCATCTTGCTCTCCAGTTCAATACCAGTTGTGTGTATAATGATGACTCTTCAAACCTAAACCGTTATTTCTTTCTTGCCATTTTTTCTCCTGTCTGCTGTTTTCCAAATGTTCAACTGCTTGCTACTGTATGTATGCATAGCCTGTGTACTAGTATGCAGTTCATAAAGTGATAAAGAATTCCCCTCTAATCCCCCACAACTTGAGTAATGAATGCTAATGGTACATCAGAAGAGCTGTATGTTATGCTACCGAATTGCATGATTGCTTGGTCTTAATATAAACTATATATACAAAAACATGCTGGTGACACTGAAGACCTTGGTGAACAGAAGGGTATTTTACATGGAAGGCTGCATGAAGGATGGGTAGCAAAAGAAAACAAAATAACAAAGTATAAACAAAAGGACAGATGGAATAGAAGTTTAAATATTAAAACTGAAGTGAAGGTGTAAAACTTACCTGTTTGGAAAATAATTTGATACCTAGCCAGTAAAAGGAGAGCTACTAGAAGAAGTTTAAACAGATGATTGGATTTCACCTCCTGATGTAGGAGGGGCTTTCTAATCATAACTGTATATCATTTTGGAGGGAGCCCGAAATAGCAGGCATAATTGAGTTAGAAACAAATAGCTCTGCTGCAAAGCCAAGGAGTGTGTGTAGTGGAAAAAAAATCGTCTGTGTTCTGAGTGAAAAATGCAGAAACTAAAGATTATTTCAGGTCTTTCCCTCTTTTACAAAAGCAGATAAAGTACATCTATGATCTTATTAAAATATCAAACCAAAAACAAATGTTGAAAGGAAAATCTGATACCCAGAATTGCAGGGGTGATTTTAGAAAATAACTCATGGGCCTTTAGGTTTTGCATGAGGGGAGGGAATGGCGGCAAACACTTTTTTCTGTTACTGTGTATTTTCTGGACTATTGACACATGGGCAAAGTAAGCTTATGAATATTACAAGATAAAGCTTGTATGTAAATCTATAGTTGATCTCTGTATATTGGGATGCACCAGCTTCTACATTTATTAAACTCAGTAACTTATGTTTTTACCGAAGTGTAAATTCCAGAATGGTGCCAGCTTTAATTTGAAGGTAGTAGCAAATTCGGATCCCCACCCCAGATAATTTATTCAAGTGCTAATTATCCTTGCATGTTTCTTGTCCTACTGTAATTTGAATTTGTCATCCTTCAGTTTCTAGTCATATGGGGGTTTTATGCTTTCTTTTAATTGGAAGCTCTTTTTTAAGTATTCTCTATGTGCAATGAGAGGACTTAGTTATTACTTCCAGTATCCATATTGATTAGCATGCTTAACTTTGAACTTCTTCCATTAACTAATCACGAGGCACTTTTTCCTGTATTCATGATGTCTTTGTGACTCTTTTCTACTACTTCTAGAACACTACTGAAGAATATTGAACAATTGGAGAACTGGGCACAAGTTTTGAACGTGTCTGAAGTACTTTATGTAGATGAACAGGCACTTTTCCAAGAGCCCTTCATATCAAATGTTCTAGCTGTAATACTGGGAGCATGCGTGTGTTTGCCCATCAGTTGTGACTGTCTTAATCACTTTAGGTTGGCTTTTTCCAGGATAGAACCCAGTTCTTTTGGCCTTCTAACTTTATGACTTTGTATTTGCTAGATGAATGGTTTGGCTTGCTAGGCAGTGGTCAAAAAAAAGAAAAAAGTATAGATATGTTACTACTGGTTTTCTGCAGCTCCATTAGGATTTATGTTGTCAGGGTTTCTTAGTGGATGTTTTATTTTACTTTAGGATCATTCAGCCCCCTATTAGTTGCATGAAGAAAACTTCTGGAATCTTGTGTCCATTCATATTTTCTCTGCTGGAAGCAGCATGCCGGCAATGAAAATAATTTCTTGATAAGACTGAAAACATCAATTAAGTCTCAAACATGACTATTGCTTTTTTGTCTCCCCCCACCCCCTGCGAGTGGCAGTTAAGATGGAATTTAGGAATCTGGTGAATATTCTACTGTTTCCTCCAGGATACTTAAAACAATCTCAAGTTGTAAAAGACCTTCTTTTCTGTTAATTGTCAGCTCCTTTTTTGAAGTAGTAACCTAGCAGGGGAAGTTCTGAGGGTACCTTTTATTGCATAGATGATAACTGTTGATTTCATCATGGTACTCAAAATCCAGAAGTGCATCAAATTCGTTCTTAGAGGATTTGGAGTGATTCTTCAGAGAACATATGAAAGCTGCCTTTAGTGTCATCTTCATGAGATGGATGATTATTTTTAATTAAGCAACTCAAATTCTGGCACTGTAAGATCAGGAAGGTCATGGTAGTACTTTGTACAGAACCCCTGTTTTCATTAGATCACCTGTTAAAAAGAGAATCTTAAAAAGAAGAAAAATTGGATGAAAGATTACTCGGGTGGATACTTAAAATTCTTTTGTAAAAGAAACATGAATGCTTACAAATGGCACCTCCAAGGGCACCCATCCTTCAATGAGGTCAGTAAGAAGTTATAATTTAAATGAGAAAAGTGTTCCTTCTTTCCGGGATCTTCGTAGACTTCAGATACTAGGTGTCAGCTGCCAGATTGCTGTGCTTTCACAGAAAATGAACATCAGATAACACAGAGAAAGTAATGGGTATAGAAAAATCCGTGTAAGCGATAACTTTCAGTTAAGTGATTTGTGCCTGGAAGTTTTTTGGCTTTATTTTTGATTGCTGACAAGTAGATGCTTGTGTTCTCCATGGTGTGGCTTTAAGTTCTGTATGTTGAAGTTGGGGACCACTTCTTGGGTCCCGTTTGTGATCCTAGACTTTTAAAATTAAATGGAACAGGCAAAGTGAAAGTCTCATCAGGCTATGCAAAAAAAAGTTGCTTTTTGCTGCTTTTAATGCATCTGAACTTGTTTCTGACTTCTTGCTCTTTCACTCATTTATTATTTTTTGCCTACCTCTTTTTGAGTTCATAGAAATATTTTTTTCTGAAAATCTGCACCTTTGCCCCCTTGGACAAATGGGTCTGAGTTGTCTCAGACTACTACATAAACATTATTTATCTTGTTGCATCTTGATGAGAGCTACTCTAGGGAGCCACATAAGGTTCTTCAGATATATGGTTTGAGGGCATGGGTCTTGTGTATTGCCTTGCTAATTATAATAGGGGTTGTTGCAGTCCTGGTTGAATCTACCTCTTGTAAACAGTCACTAAGCAGATACAGATGTGTCTCTAGTGGAGCCTGCCCAGTCCCAAAGAGCCAAGCAGCCATCTCAGGTTTCTTGGACATACTCCACAGGCACAAATTTAGATATGTTCAGCTGCTCAGTGTGTTAGTGAAAGGCTAAACTGTAAGACATGCTGATGATAATTATAAAAATCTGTTTGAGTAATAAGAATAAATATCTGCTCTGGGTCTGCTGTTCCTACCTCAAAAATGGAGTTACATCCAGAGTGTGTTTTGTAATGGAATTCCTCTGACAGAAAAGTAGTTGGTTTAGGTCAGCTTCCTATTCTTCATAATGTCAGTTTCCAAGATGCTAGTATTCTTATCAGTGTAGTTTAGTTTCCCTTTCCTGATCAAATACTGTCCTTTTTCTCTGTTACTTGTGGGGTTTTTTGTGTGTTTTTATTACTTATTTTTTTGTTTGCCTTGTTTAGATCAACAGTCCAAATGTCCTTTGTTCAAACTAGAATTAGAATAAGGAATCTTCTGATGGCAGTCTCCTTTATTGCCCAGCCTGTGTATCTACATCCTGGTCTCTTTGCCAGGGGACACTACTCTGCTGATGCATGAATGAGTAAGGTTTTAGAAAAATTCTTTCATCTATGCTAGGGAATCCTTGCCTATCATATTCTGTCCCAAGGAGTGGCAGCAAGGATAGGTGGGGAAGGTAGGACAAGAAGGAGGTAGAAGGGAAAATGATTCATTAAAATTTCTAGCATCTGGATTGTTGACAAGTAGCATGAGATTCATAGACCCCATACAGTAAATCTAGTTTTAAGGTATCTTATTACAAATTAGAAATGCTGTAACTACCCATTTCAAAGCTGATTCAATTTGTAGACACAAAGTTCACTACAAAACTTAGATGAGAGATGAGTTAACTTCAGCTTGGTGAGACTCATACCAGTTTGGATGCTGCCTCTCTTCACAGAGGTGCTGTAGGTACTATGTTTAGTGGTATGCTAACTGTGACTAAAAGAGCTGGAGCTATGTCAGGCCTGGGCACAAACTTGTCTTGGCCATGATTAGTAGAGGTGCCACCTCAGTGCATATTCTTTAACATTCCAAAATCTGACGGTCTTTGAATCCAGCACCAAAACTTCATGTGTTCCTTCACTGTTTGCAGTCATGGTCATGGCTTCTATAATATGAAACCTTAAGAAAACCTTGTTTTACAGTTCCTGTTGTTCTAACATGCTTACACTTGAATGGAAGACTGCTGTAACTAGCTTTTTGCCCATGGTCTGAGTGGTACAGAACGCAAATCCAGGTAGGGAGGGAGTGATTTGGAACATGAGCTGGTACTGCCAGCAGTTGGACAGGATGCGCGTTTCCTATCACATGAGGAAATTAGAGATTGCACCACTGTCCTCTTTGACCAGCATACTGAAAGTTACTTAGGCAGAGATCTAGAAGTGTTGTTAGTTTATGCATTCGTTTTTACAGAGCAATTTCACGTCAGTTCAGAAAGCAGCAAGAATTTAGATTTAACTTTAGAAAGAAGCACTGCCTTGGAATAGGCATCTGTATTTCGTAAAGCAAAGGCTTGCCTGAAAGTAGACGCTGTCAGGTCTTAAATAATCAGAATGCCATAAGAAGTGTTTTAAGGCTTCTTAGTTTTGCATCAAGATCTTGGTTTTTGTTTCTCTGTCCAGCTGATGGTCAGCTCACATTAATTTGAAAATCTTTACCCTGTTTGTCATTTAATGTTGACAGAAGAGGAACCTTTCCAACTGACTCTTAATCACTGCACTGTGTTCCTGGCATTGACTCAGTTAAACTTTGACAATTTATACCTGTAAAATACAAGTACTGGAGAACCTCTGCTTTATTTCAGACGTTTTTGGTAACCTACTTCCTTTTTACTTATGCCAACTGCACTTACGTTTAGATGAAAAGACACAAATGTAACTGATGTTATAATAATTAAAAGACATTTTTCCTATCTCGAGGAATGTACCCGGTAAAGCTAATAAGCATCATTCTGAAACTAATACAGATTTGTTCTGTTGTGGGGTTTGTAGCAGAAGTCAGCATTTTTTTCTGTCAAATTTTTGAAAATCATGGGCCTTGTTTGCTGGTAAGTGATTTCATATCACTGACAAGTCAACAGATAACAAATTAGCATTGAGAATGCTTGATTGCTTGTCGAACCTAAGTCTTTACAGAAGGCTCTTGTCTTGGACTGAAGTGCAAAAGCTTTCTTTACTGAAACATTTAAAGCTGTCTGATGTGCTCTCTTAATACTTGCACCAGATCATTGTGACTTTGGAGAGCTACAGGTGTGCCCTGAATCGTTTCCTAGCCTTTGTACACCTTGCTTCTGTGTGAGGCTCCTTCATGTGAGGCTTCAAATGTGGGGAATATTATCTTCGGTTGAGCCACAGGAATAAACTTCTCTGATACTGGACCTTCATAGCTCTTGGTGTTTGGAAAAAGATAGCTTTTTACTTACTAAACACAGTAATAACATTTCAGTTTTAATCGAAACTTTATATTAACAGAAAGTGAATAATGCTTTGTGGTCTGACTCTCCATCAGAGGCCTTTTTTTCTTTGCAGGCTTTCTCCAGTGCACTTAGGAGCTTGGGTTGGGGAGTGAATGGGATTGAACTGAGTGTTGAGGGTTATATTTGGAAATATCTTTTCAATTAACTTTAGTTTAGAGTAGATAATAGCAGTAGGTAAGAGACTAACTGGTTCCTTTTCAGACATGGAAGTAATCAGCTGGGGTGGTCCCAGGGCACTCTGGGCACGAGTATTGCTGGGTGATCATTGGCTGCCACCTGCGTGACAAAGTAAAGGACCAACCCTTCAATTTGTACCGTGGAGCCAGATCACAGGAAACAGTTGACAGGTAAAATACCCTTTTGAAAATTTAAGGGAGAGAAGAGTAGATGTGGCTTAAATGGAGCAAGGAACCTAACATATTGGCCACAGATAGCAAGGGTTGCTCCTCTGAAACTTTTACATAGCTTTAGCCTACTTTATTTTTGGGAGAGGCACACGGCAAAGTGCAAGTTACGTGCTGCTCTCCTGGGAACATGAAGCCTCATTAGGAACCAGTATGAATTGAGTTGTGGCAGAGAAACAGCTAACAGAATTTTATTGTAGTTAGAAATTACAGTTCATATTTATGCATATGCTTCCAAATCTTTGAATGCTTGTTGTCCTGATGTTGGGTGCTTTCCACTCGTCCAGAAGACGGGTTTTAGTTTTTGCAGAGAGGTTAACAGTAAGTTGATGAATTTTCAAGTTCACCAGTTGAGTGTATTTTAATGAGTTACTCCAGAAGTCTTAAAATGCCGTTCAAAAATTAACTTTTTTTTTGTGCAATAGGTCTTAATCTTGCAGTTAAAATAATGCTTAACATCAGTATTTTTTCTTCTATTTTGTGTTTTTTATTTAGCAGACTGGCTGAAAATAATTTGAAAGGACTTATAACTGAATTGTTTTTAATTATTTAGAGTTGTTGAGCTTATGCTTAGCCCAGCGTGATAACAGGACTGGTGTGACAACTCGTTTTTAATCAGTGAATCAATTGTGATCACCCTGATGTCACCGAATGGCCACAGCTTGTAAAAGGTAAGTATCAAGTGTACTGTGTTGTTTCTCAGGATCAGTATGTTTCAGTTTAATATGTATTTTTAAAGCATTTCATTTGTAAGGCTTGAAGTTAGTTTTATAAGTAGTATTAAGGTGTATTGTTTGTTTAAGGTAAGTCAGCTGTTGGCTTGCACTCTTGCTTAGGGTGATTTCAAAGCTCGCTTAGCTTGTCTCTGCCTGCTTTTTACAGTAGGAGCACTGTGGTGCTCTATGATTGTCCTCTTAAGGCCAATATTACCAATTTTGTCTCTGCTGCTTTATACTGTCACACTGAAACTCTGTAAAAATTTTTTAGCATTCTTATTCAAAGAGTAGCTTGCAGAATGGTGAAGTTGCTCCTTGTGTTGTTGGAAGTGAGCCACCATTTCAATTTGCTAGCTCATACTGCAGTATTCAGATTAGTTAGTGTCTTGTGATCCGTATCTAAGATCTAATTCAAAGCTGAAATTTATAAGAGCATTTACTCTCTGATTTTCTCTGAACAGAACTCTTGTTTCAGATTTTAAGCATGATGAAAAGACATCTTTCCACATCGTGTAGTTCTTTTTTCATACTGTTGCTTGCTCAGAGGATAATAAGGTATCTTGTTTGTAAACAATTGGGTATTGCAGAATAAATAGCTTCTCAACAAATATTGTATTTCCTGTAATTAGATTGATGTTCCACATTGTTTTAATGAGTACTGAAAGCTCATTTTATTTGGTGCTTACATTAGGATTTGAAACCTTTTAAAATCCAGTTAGTAATTGCATTAATACTTCTACAAATCATAGTTATGCTAGGTCTGTTCATGCTATAGAAAACAATTAGCTGGAGGAGTTTGAGTCCTGTTTTCCAGAGAGCCATTCACCTTAAAGGACCAAACCTTTTTTTGACTCAGCTAGGTTTATTTTTTCTGAACTTTCCTGAAACTGTGTCTTATTTTATTTGTCTTACAGAATAATTTTATATTTTTTAGCATAATGGCATGTACTAACTGTGCTGTCTGTTCAAAGCCCAGATAAAACTCACACAAATGTTAAGGATAGGAAAAGATCTTGGATATGCAGATAGCTGTGATTACATCTGTACTGCAAATTACCAGGCTACCTGTTTTACATGATTTGTTTAGGTGCCAGTCTGCTTTTTTTCCTCTTAATTTTTCATACTGCTGCATATTTTGAAGGCTCAAAGCATTCTTTTGGTGTTTGTGTTTTAATGCTATTTCACCTGTACTTTCTTAGCAACTTCGAGCATTACTCTTACCCAAAGCTTCATTGTGTCATATGACAAAAAGATCACAGCTGCCTCAAACTTCCAGTCTCTTTGCTATCAGTTTCTGAAGTCCTGGATGTGAATAGAGGAGCTAGCCAGTATGAATATAATAAACACTCTTCTTTCCACTGTTCTTCAGGTCATACGGGTTCTAGCACTTGGATGCTTAGGTGAATAATTAGAAAAAAACCCACCCAGAACTGAAGGTTTTTTTCTCTCTACTCAGTGTTTAGTGACTTGGTTTGGTCACTGCAGTTGAAGGGAAATGAAGTTTTGATTTGTTTGAGCATTTTTATCAGCAGCTGTCTTGTCAGTCCTGAGCTTCAGTCAGTGAGGGGAAGCATCGTTTGGAGGCAATAAATAAAGACCAAATTTTGAAGTTGGGCAATTTTTATGATTTCCCAGCTAGAGGGTATTTGCATTTTAAGCATCAGTATAAGGTCAGTTGGGTGGTAAGTTCAGAACTGTGTTGCTAGAGTTAGTTGAATTTTATAACTTAGTGAAATATAAACAAATAACTTCCCATGTTCCTCTTCAGCTGTCACTGCATGGTGTCCAGCTTGCCTAGGAATTTTTAAGTTCTCTGCCAGAAATGCTTTCTAGGCACTGGATCTATGTAGATTTTAGTAGAGAACTGAGAGAATAGTGCAGGCTTTACTAGGAGGGACCATCCAGTAAGGTAGCACAATGAAACATATGAAAAAAAGAAATGCTTCAGGCCACAGGTGGAGATTTCCAATAGTGTTTCGTACATATAGTCATATAGTAAATAGAGAAATTCAGGAATTCCATTCCTCTAAACAAAGGTTTTCTCAGTGAAGCTATGGCAAAGCCTGCTTAGCCCCTTAGCAAACTGTTGAAAACCACAAAGTGAGTTCTATTTGAAGATTTTAGCTCACTTCTGTTTTAAGAAAGTTGTCATGAAAGACATTTTTGTTCATGTAAGACAGAGCACAGTCATTGCAGTAAAACTCTGTATTTCCACTTCTTGGGCAATATATCCTTTGTGTCAGTTACGGGCAGCTGTAACTATTCAAAACCAGGTGAAGGTTGGCTAATGATCTTAAGGTGTGATTCTCAAGGCAGCTTAAGGTGATTGAAGTCAAAACTGCTGCCTTGTCTCCTGGCTTATGGGCTACAAACTCACAACTTAGAAGTCCTGAAGGAAGGAAAAAAATAATCAGTCTAAAAAAAATTTATTTAATGTTAACTTCTTGAATTGGTGCTGGCATAAGGAAGAAGATGGGAATAAGGAGGAGCTGTAATTTAGCCTACTTAAGTTAATATGGAACTATACCCCTTAACTGAGTTTGTAAATTAAGTCAAGAGGATTGGTAAGCTGAACACGGGTGCTGCTTGTGTGTTCAAAAAATGCCAGGCAGTAACACCTAATCCTGAATATTACTGTCTGACCTGTTGGTTGGATGGAGGAAACAGCTGCCTGCAAGATTATTTCCATAAATTCAGTTTGAGGGACATATGAAATTTATTTTGAGATTCTGTTGAGACCTATTTTGGAGCTGCCACTTCTTTATGTCCAGCTGTGCAGAGAATCTGTTTGTAACAGTTGATTGCTGATAAACTTTGAGTATATGTTTTAGTTACAAAATTGATTGTGAAGGTTTAGCCCAGAAGTGGTGCAGTATGTAATTGGAATATGGAAGTACTGCCAGCAGAACTCTTCTCTAATGGCTGCTGTTGTGTAAGCTGTGAGGAAAAAGTGCTGAACTCCCTAAAGAAATTTGTCTTCATTATATTGTCAGGGTTCACATTATAAACTGTCTTCTAGGGTTTGGTCAAACAAAGTGGATGTGGAAGTGCATAGAAGTTGATGTTTTTACTGGCAATAATACAGTATCATCATTTTCCACCTTTCCTAATTTCAAATTGTAATGACTTACAGAACTTTAAACATTATTTGTTATTTTATCTGTATTTGCAGATCACCAGGAGAACCTCACTCTGAAAACATTGAAACTAGCCGAATGTAAGTAAATGAGTGGATGAGTTTGGTATATCTTGTTTCAAAATGTTTTGGACGTACGTAACAGTTACTCTTGCACCTGCTTAAAAAAGATGACCAAAGCTGAGGAGAGCTGTGGAATTACTGTAGAAAACTTCGAGTTAACATTTTGCTATGGAAAAATAAATAGTTTTAAGCCTCTATAGAAACTGATTGATTCTTTTGCTGGTTGGTTGGGTTAGTTTTGGGTTTGGGTTGTTTGTTTGTTTTATTTGTTGGGTTTTTTTCTGTGAGTGATGAATAGGTTGAAAGTTCAGGTGTTTAATTTAATGCGAACCAGTAGATGGTAGCATAATACAGTGTCAGAAATCTTCAGGCCTGTCTTCAGACTTGACAGTGGGGGTGTAATTCCTACCTGCTGTTCACTAACATCTTGCATGGGTTTGAAGACACTTCAGTACAAAGGCACAAACCCGCTAGTATCTGTTGTGGCAGATGGACTGCTGAACTAAAAAGACTAAAAAAGGTCATGCACATACTAGTTAATTCTAGAAGCAGAATGCTATCTTTCTTCACTAAGTTTAAAATACTAAACAGTATTTATGTAGAGTCTTGCTCACAGTTTTGAACCTTGCTTTGGTCTGTCTTCATTAGCCTAGAAGCCAAGATTAACTAGAAGTATGATTGTGTTAGACTGAAATCTTCATTTCAAATTAAGAGGGTTGCAAGTATGAAAGAAACATTTAAAAAAAAAAAAAAAAAAGTTATTTGAGGCTTTATTCTTTTCTGTGTTAGCAGACACAGATTCTTTTCTAGCTATTCAAACTGCCCTGTCATAGAACTCTGGGAAACCACAAACTGCTTTTCTGGCTTAGAGTACAAGTTCCAAAATAATAGAAAGAGCATAGCTGAGTAGTTAGGGTACTGTATGAAGCTTTGAAAGGTCTGCTCATTTCTCTTCTCTGCCTACAAGCTTCTCTGATCTTAAACTGTCTCCTCCACACCCTCCCCCCAAGTGGTCTAGCATTCTACACACTGTGGCTGAATGCCAGTTTCAGGATGTTTTGCAGGCTTAGGGATATAGTATGATTTGCTCAAGGACTTCTGTGCTGTAGCTGCCCAACTTGGGGATGAGCAAGGCTGAAGTGCCCACATTGGACTGCATACCTAACCTTTAAAGTGATGAGAAGGAAACAGGGAATGCTTTTCCCCTGTGTTTTTAACAAGCCTCTGCAGTGAAGTCTTTTCTTGTGCAGGGATTTCTCCTGGGACCTCTTTTTCCTCTCTCATGCACATCTGTTACAGAAGTGCTGTCTAGCTGCTTTTTTTTAGGAGTACAGGTTACGGAGATCCAGACCTTAGAAGTGACTGGCTGTTGCTATGTGAACATGTGTTACAGGCAGAGGTTGCAGAGCAAAAAACCTGCCATAGTCTCTTCTGCTCCAGTGGCAGCCCCTCCTCCACCGTGTTTCATTGTTCCTGCAGCAAGTTGAGTTTTGTGTTCTTTTGTTTCCCTGGCCAGTCAAACAGGGGAAATCAGACTGTAGCCTGGCTAATAGCCTACTCTTCCTATTGTCAGTTGGACTACTGCTTTTTACACATTGTAAGGGAATGTGTTGGAAACAAGCATCTTGACTGGTGTGAAATAAAGACTCTAAGAACCCATGAAAAATGAGAAGGAAAAACAGTATAACTTATTTTGTTTTTATTCTAGCAGTTTGACAATTCTTTTTTTATGTGTTGTTATCCTTAAAACCTAATCTGAAAAAATATCCCCAGTAGCAAGCTTTTCTCTGGGAAAACTAAAATTTTGGTGCAGAATGATGATCAGAGTTGCCCTGAGGTTTCAGGTGTCTAAAATAGATGTAAGCCAGCAAGCTGTAGGGATTCACATATTTGAGTAGTAGTTTACGCAGTATTAATGCATGGTACAGTTTCAAAACTATATTTTTTTTTTTAACTGTGACACAATGTGATGTGTGCATTACTTAGAGAATTTCTGCGATCCTGCTTTGTGGCTGCTCTTGCCACATCAGGTGGAATGGCAGGCTAGGTAATACAGTGTGACCTGGAAGCCTGCTGTGTAGCTAAAATAGTTACAATATTATCTACATGACCTTTATTCATTAATAAATGCAGGCACGTAAGCAAGTGTTTTATTATTTGCACCAACTAAAACATTGGTGTTATCAGCGCTGTTCTCAGGCCACAAGTGAAAAACACAGTGCTGCACCAGCTACCAAGAAGGGGAAAAATGACTGCTACTGCTGAACCCATGACAAATGGTTAAGTTGGTTTTGCTCTGGTTGACTGACATAATTGCTATTTGTTTGTTTTGCATTGTAAAGCTGTATTTATACCAAGAGCATAGTCATATTTGTTTCACATATGTGAATTAAAACAAAAAAATCATCTGCCTCCCTCATATTCTTAAGCAGCAAATTCTTTCATGGAGAAGTCTTGCTTCCAAAGCTATTCAAATTCTGGCTCTATGCATGATGAACATCTTAGTGCTAACTCAGCATTAAGAGTCTTTTTTCTTCAGCATTCATTCAGGTCTTTGAATTTTTCAAGATCCTGTCACAGGTCTACATTAATTTTCAGCTTCAATTTAGTATAACTTTCTTAAAACCTCTTTAGCACTAGATTACATTAATTTTAGTTGTTTAGTGTGACAATAACTTGGCTTCTTATCAATTCACATAATTACACTCTGTGTATCTTGTCACATGTCAAGGCAAAGGTTTGGGTGTTTTGATGTGGTGGCTTTCTGTGCATTTATCTTTACTTTCTGTTTTTGAGGATTGGATGCTTTCAAATTTGAAACTTCCTCCCCCTTTTTTATATCAAATATTTGATATCACACGTACACACACCCCACACACATTTAAAGTGGAGTAGACTTGATAGTTGGTTTGTTTCCTTTGAAAGAATGGGAAAAGGAAAATTCTGCAGCAGCCTCGAAATATGCCAGAAAAACAGATTGCAACCACTGCAAATATGTACAGTAACTGTGTTAGTGTTTCATACTACATACTTGCAGATGACATCCTAGTGCTTTCTAGACATAGAATGCGTTAAATTAGTTTCTAATTAGTCATAGCTGGAGGCACAGGTGGGTTTGCATGACATAACCATGAGACATGCTGCTCATGGCCTCTGTATCAAACTTTGACACATAGCGTGATGTATGCGGCATTTGCTGCTTGTTTTATTGTCATTCTTCAGAGAAAAAGGTTTAAGAAATGTCTTTATATACACCTGCAGCCTTGTGCATGTACATGGCAGGGGCAGTTGGAGCTAGATGATCTTAAGGGCCTTTCTAACCCTAACTATTCTACTGTACTGTGGTATGTCTAGGATGAATGAAAAGATTTCTTCTTGGAGCCTCTTGCAATGCATCATTTATACCCAGACAGTGATTCCCCTGAGGAAGCTTCATGAGTTAATAAGACTGCATTGATCTACTCAAGAATTATTGCTTTCTTAAATTTAGCAGCTACTTAAGTTACAAATAAGTGTCTGGTTTACCTTTGCTTCCAAGAGCAAAATCGCAGTTTTATAAAAGTGCAGTTTGAGTTTTATAGTGAAAGAAGGGAATTCCAGGTTTTGCCCTAGAAGACGTAAGTGGAGCAAATGTATTGTAGTCCTCAGCTCCCATGGAGCTTGAAGGATGCTGTAAACTTACCAGTTAAAAATAGAAAAAAAGAAAGCTTAAAGAAGAGAGGTCATTCTGTCTGGAGCTGTCTAATCCGTGAATGGAAGGTTGTTGTTAAACTAGAAACTTGTGTGTTTGTCTTAAGTCTTGCACTTGGTTTCTGCATGGTCATGGTCATCCTTCTAGGGCAGCGTCATGCAGAGTGAAGACATAATGAAGGAATGCTACCATGGAAGCCTAACTTGAACATGTTCTAGAGTCTGTACTAACAGTTGTGTGATTGTCATTTGCTTGTACATGGTGACGTTTCTTCAAGTTGTACGAGATTGGTCAGTATTTACGTCTCTTTGCAAGTCTTACGATGCAAAGGTTAGATATAAATCAATATTTGTCTGAAATATTTTGTCTCCCATACCATGCTTTCTACTGAAACACTCCAGTCATCCAGAAGTAGACAATTCAAATCAGTGTCTTCAAGTTACTGTCTATATCTTTTGATATCTCACTGCAGTGCTGATATTAATCTCCTTTCTTTGGATGGGCTGCTTATCAGAATACAGGATATAAATTTCATAGTTGCCAAAGTTAAGCTTTTTCAGTCGTGAAGTTTAATTGTACTTGCTCTAGTGCCAGGACTGCTTTAATCAAGGGAAGTATGTCTTCTGCTTAATGCCTGATTAAAGTATTCACTATTAGTTTTGTCTTGAATGTAAAAGGATGAAGGATTCCTGCAACTGTGTGAAGTTACTGTCATTTCATTACTTTCCAATACAGACAAGATTGGTTTTATTGTGGCCTAACCACCAGTACAGAGTATTATAGTTTAGGATTCTGTACTAAATAATTTAAAACAAAATTTGGAGAACTGGTGAAATGTTTCGTTTGGTTAGATGCGATTATTCTTTGGGAGTTTAACAGCTGATAACAATCGTGTACTTCATTTCTTTAAAATGCTAACAAATTCATTGAAAGAGATTAAGATGTTGTAAGCTTATAATCAGTCCAACTTAGTAGTAAGTTTATCCTGGCAGTAACTCAAATTTCTTTGTAGTTGAATAAATTTATACACTTTTTTATTTCTCCCTTTTCAAAAGGTACTAATTCTGTAAAAGTGTAGTATTTAAAAGACAGCAAGTATGTCTTCAGTCGTTACCAAGTACAGTAATTGCCTAATAATTGATTCCCTGTAATCAGTTACTTAATGGCTTTAGGCCTGTAATATTGTGGGGTTTGGGTTGGAGAAGGTGAGGAGCAGGGATTGGGGATTTTTCCTGAAATTGCTTGTGTTGAAAAGCCAGGATGTAATTGATGCATTATTCATCTCTCAATTTTATGGCTAATTGGATGTTGGAGGGATCACATAGGTGACAGGGCACAGCGATCCTTCTAAAGGGCAGACAAGAACCACAGTATGAAACCAGTTGGGGTGTAGAATGGCATTATTTCTGAAGAGTTCTGAAACTAATAACCTGAGGAGGAAAGGGCAGTCATGAAAAGTGCTTTTCTAATAAAACTGCAGCAAGGTAATTTGTCTGTGAGACAGGATTTAGAGATAAGTGCTGTGTTCTAGACCCTCTCTCTAGCTGTCTGTCTTCATTGCTCCATAAAACCAGAACAGCTCTTCTGTTCTCTGGTTCACCTTTCTTGAGGAAGTGCCATGTCTTCATCAGCACATGTTGTTCCCATAGAAACAATGGATCTCAGATGCGTGGTGGGAAGGGAGGTCCCTTGGGTGAAGCCACTGTGGTGCAAGGGGTTCATGGTTCGCACCCCAGCTGTTGGGACTTACCACCCTGGAAAGAACGAGGTTTGGAAAATGTGAGCTCCATGTGTTATGTGCATTTGCTGACGTACATTCGCTGAGATGCCAGTAGCTAAGGCAGACAAAGGACGTTACAGCACTGCTGGAACAGAGGACTCAGCTCCAGCTCTGAGTGGTGTGTTTGGCAGTTCAGTATGGAGGCAACTTCAAAAGGGTCTGTGTGGGCAGTGCTTTTACGGGAAGTTTGTCTTCTCTAACGTTGCTATTCTTAACTAAACAGAAGCAGGAAACCAACATGCAAGGTTTGAAACTGGAACTCTTAGAAAGCAGTATTTGACAGATGTTCATCCATAATCCGCACTTTTTTAAAAGCTTTCTGTTTGTTGGTCATCTTATTTCCTAAGTATATAATTGTTGCAGGTGTGAGGGTCTCTATGCTCCTCTGTGTAAAGGAATATACTGACAGTTGGTTTACTATCAGTACTAAAAAGCCTATTCCCTGGAGTTTTCCTACCTAAAAGGCAAACATAAGTTTCCTCTGGTTTCCATAGACATTAATGTTTTTGTTGGGTTTTTTGTTTCGTTTTGGTTTGTTTTTTTGGTTTGGGTTTTTTCTCTTTATTTGTTTGGGGTTTTTTTAGGGGGCTGAGTTTTGTTTGGGTTGTTTATTTTTTTCACTGGGAAAGAAAATAGCTTATGAACATTTTGGCATTTGTGAATTCCTAATAGTTGTGTTGAAACCGGCCATTATGAATTTCCATGTACTAAAATTGGTCATCTTGGAGTGAGTCGGACTTCTGTGTAGAAATAAAAGTCATGTGCCGAGCAGAAATCAAACAGAAATACGTAATTTTATACAGGTATTTCTAAAAAAGTAAGAAGTATGTATGAAGGTTTCAAATTTAGGTAAACTTAAAGCTAAAATTATGCATTTATTTTTTATTTCAGGCAATTTTTGAAACTTGGATGAAAAATTCTTTGTTTTGTAGATTAAAGAATTATGCTTCACATTTTCTAGCATTCCTTAAATGTTTGAATTTCTTTTTTTTTCCTTTATGTAGGCCTTCTCTGTACTTAATTAGAGAAATGAAATTAGATGCTATTACATAGGAACTTTTGAGCCAGTGCACTGCATCTCATTTTGTATAGGTTTTAGACATTCAGGAATTACTTTATGACCTGAAATGCAACCCACCTTTGACTTAGTATCTTGAAAAGCAGAGGCTTAGTGGTGCACTTTTCTTGTGATACTCCACAGTTTCGGCAGTATTTAAATTACAAATGTGAAGTATTTATCACCTGGCTTTTTATTAGTTGAAGAACAGTTAAAAAGTGCAAAGGAGGGGTTTTTTTTTAAGTACTACAAAAGTAAGTCAGAGAATATTAATTTATTTTTTAATGAAAAAATTATGCTTATGAAATTATTGGACTTTGGGGAGGAAGATGATGTCACAGAATCATAAAATAGTTAGGGTTGGAAATGACCTTAAGATCCTCAGGGACGCCTCACACTCAACCATGTCACCCAAGGCTCTGTCCAACCTGGCCTTGAACCCCATGAGGGATGGAGCATTCACACCTTCCCTGGGCAGCCCATTCCGGTGCCTCACCACCCTTACAGTGAAGGATTTCTTCATCATATTCAATCTAAACGTAAAATCATAGAATAGTCAGGGTTGGAAAGGACCTTAAGATCATTTAGTTCCAACCCCCCTGCCATGGGAAGGGACACCTCCCACTAAACCGTGCCACCCAAGGCTCTGTCCAACCTGGCCCTGAACACTGACAGGGATGGAGCATTCACAACTTCCCTGGGCAACCCATTCCAGTGCCTCACCACCCTTACACTAAAGAATTTCTTCC
>JANRGW010047990.1:0-15291 GCA_024733675.1 Psilopsiagon aymara
TCTTATCTCAATCCATGGAAGTTGCATTCTTTTGATTCTCTTCCCCATCCCTTCGGGGGGGGGGGGGAGGAAGGGGAGGGGAGTGAGAGAGTGACTGCATGAGTTATGGCTGGGCTGGGCTTAAGCCATGACATGACTCCACCAGGCAGTATCTCAGCTAGTTGTGTGTTTCAGAGGTCTATGCTCCACACTGGGGTTGATAATACTTTGCCCTTTAGAAGCAGCAAGGTCATGGGGCCGGCTCCTGCTCTGGGGCCCTGTCCTGCTCGCCCATGCCAGGGGAGCTCACCTCTGTCTGTGACATTTTATTGTTTTGTGTTCTGCAGTTGCACTGTGTCTTGCTTCTGTCCTGAGTTTTTCTGTCTCATCCCCTCTCCCATGACCTGGGGCATGGATTCGTGAAGGTGTGGGGGGAAGAAGGGACAGTATGCCCAAGTGGAGAACCCTGAGAAACTAGTCAGTTTTTTCATCATGGATGAAACACATTGAGGTTATGTCTGTGTGGATGAATGCAACTAGGCTGGATTTGATAGCTTGAGCTTGGACTAAGAGGCTAACTCTGCTTCTGGGCTGGGAATGACTTAATAGATTTATTTCTGCCTGTGTCTGTGTGCAAGGACCAGTGCTAAGTGTGGTGTGTCCATGCACACATCTCCTCTAAATAAATTCTCCGGTGCGCTTCAGAGCAAGGCTTTGCAGACAGAAGCAGGGGAAATCTGTAGCCTGTGGTAATGGCAGAAAATGAGAAAGACATCCTGTGTTCACTAGATTGCTCAGATCTTTGGAAGGAGAAAAATGGTTTCTCCTTTTGTAATTTCCTAGATTATTATCTCTGAAAAATCAAACCATTTTATTTTCTTTTCCATTTATACTTTCTCCATTAATACTTTCCTTCATTGCTACTATGAAAATTTTCAGTTCATGTGGTCTGCCTGGCATCACTGATCCAAATTCTGTGAGAGGCTAGAATAAAATGAACTAGACCAGATGGAAAGTGTTCATGTGAATGATTTTCTTGATCTTGCTTTTAAAGATGTTAATATTTGAAATTCTGAATCCCTCTATCTGATTTAAAGAATGTTGAATTCCTCTTTCTGATTTCAAGTCTAGTTTTTAGTATTAGAGGTAAAGATAACCCCCAAAGATAGCATTTTATTATTCTTTTTTATGGATCTGTGAATGAGCTTTATTAGTTCTCTATTGAGAAGGTATAGAAAAACCAATAATACTGTGGTGTTTCAGCTGGAAAGGAATTATCATTAGGGGGTGGTTGGTCTGCCTGTAGAGAGGAGTCATTCAGCTCAAGCTGTTAATTAATGGATAGGTTTTTTCTGCAAATAAGTCATACCTGAACTCAACAAGAGCTATTCTTTCAGTTTTAGCCTATTGGTGAGGGCACTCTTAAGCTGCACTTAGAATTATGATCTAGCAGAATATGAATCTGTAACCAGTCTTCGAATCTCCTGTGCAAATAGAATAACCTTGGTGTCTGGGGACAGATTATTCTGTGGTATAAATGGTTCAGTTCACTTGTGAAAACATGTGGAGTAAGTCAATGGAGCTTCTGCCATTTCTAGACAAACATTTTTGACCCTACTTGTGTAAGCAACTCTTTGATTCATAGCGTTTATCATTAAAACCTGCAAATATTAATCATGTATGTAAATCCAGTAATACTGAATGCAAAATAGCATGTTTGAGAAAACCCAGGAAGCATAATTTGATATATTGTTTTTAATCCTTAAATATCTTTCACTTCACCTGAAGGACTTCAGTGCTATAGTAACTATCAAGTAAAAAAAAAAAAGAAGGGAAAAAATACCAGGATTTATTAGGTTCTCATAAACTCCCCTCAGTGCGTATACATTTAGTATCTTTCATTAACATTAATGAGAATTATGCAGGCATTCTGGGGAGAATAGGCCTTGTTGATTAATTTCTTTTCCTCGTTTTCAGTATTAAATCTTGTCCTGCAGTTAGTTCTGTAAGGCATATGTGCATTCCTGCTACTCAGTTATTTGTTCTACATAATATATTCAGTTTGAGATCCTCCTTTTGCATAGTGAAGATAGAAAGTTCACAGGCTTTGCGGACACACATAAAAACAAGAGATACATAAATTAATGAATTAATAGATGGCTATTGATTACCAGTAGGGTCTAATTAAATAATAATTTTTCACACACACAGTTACTTGTTTCATGTTATTAAATGGTCAAATCCATAACTAGTTTGGAAGCTTAGCCTCTTAGAATTGAATGAGGTGCTCAAGAGAACAAAGTTGTGTTTTGGAGCAAGAGAGACAGAGGCAGGGCCTAGTTGCATGAATTTATGATTTAATTTTTCTGTGTAACCTAATTTAGTGTAATGAGTTTCTTTAAAAAATGAACTTTGATTAGATTTTTGTTGACAAAAATGGATGCAAAATATAGGCTAGTTTGTTCATTGTCTGTAGCATATTGAGAGAAGTGGCTCATGGGTATTTCTGTACCCAAAGGGAACTTTTTTCCTCATTTCCTTTGCTTTTCCACAGCAGTCAGTCATCCTCCAAGCTCCATCCAGATGTCGTATGCTACGAAGATCCAAAATCCTGAGGATACAGAACTCAGTTCTTGAGAAACTTAATTCATTTTGTATGAATAACAGCTTCGTGATTCCTCATTTCAGAGGCAGACATCAACATTTCATAGAGAGTGTTAAGTATGTGAAGGTCCTGGGAAAAATGCACATTGGAGAAATAAAGTAAGCAAATAAAGCTCCTCAGTTTGCCACACTTTCACTTACTGGTGAGTTTTAAGAGCAGATCATGAGAGCAGGAAATGAGTCTCACAGCTAATTCCCTTCTGCATGAAAAATGCCATGTGCCAAAACACTGCTGTCCTGGGAGAAAAAGCTCCCTGGGTGGAATTCCACAGTGCTGTGCCACAGCAATGCCCTTATGTTATCTGTGGCTCAGGTGTTGCCTGCCTGGCTGGCTCTATAAATATCAGCAGACTGCAGGAAGAGCAATGGCGTCTCTTTTATTTGCAGTTAGGGCTGTGTTTTACTTGCATTCACTGGGCTTGCCTGGCAGCAGATTGAAGAAGAGAGACAAGATGGCTTGTTCTGTTGTGCAGGAGCCTGCACATCTGTATGGAGCTGGGCATGCCTTTAGCTGCTGTTGGGCTGGGGAGCATGCTATTGCTGAGCTGCCTCACAAGGATAGGCTAGTGGTAGGTTTTAGTAGAGCATATTGCTTAGGTAGAGCACTACTCTAGGTTGGTTTTATTTGATGGCCCTTCTTTGTGCGATGCCCTGATGACTCATGCTTTCAGTTACAAATCCTGGCCTTCACAGGCCAGAAGCCAAGCTGCTGCTTTTGTGATGCAGAGCCAGCCAAGCCCTTTCTGTGATGACTGCATGCCAGTGGGTGCTGTTCACTGCCAGCAGAGAACAGCCCTGGCAGAGACGAGTGACCATTCAGAGATACACGGCTTCACTCAAAACTGCTGAGCTTAGTGCAGGGTTTCAACACTGGGGATTTGGAACCAGTTGTACATTAGAAGACCCGAGGTTGTTGTTTCCTGAGAACTGGAAGCATTTCCTTTGCTTGTTCATCACATAAAATGTATGGACCCATTTTGCATACACACACATGCACACAGGCACACACACATGCACATATACACACACCCTCCAGTTCTTTCCATTTTCTTATGATTATCATGTTGAATTTCCATATGAATCTTTCTAAGTGGATGCATAAGCAAAAAAGTTGTTCCATAGTTGCCTGCCTGGTTGACTATATAATCAGCAGCAGATTGCAATGAATAACATCCTTAATGGTTAGAGCTGCGATTTGCTTACATTGGGTTGACCTGACCTCAGCACATCTGAACTTGCAAACAGATGTCAGCTCTGTTCAGCAGGATACATTATGGTCAGCCCAGTAAAACAGGGATGTGTGTGTATAGAAGTGAAAGACAGAATATTTGCAGCAACCATTGAGAGGACCATGCAAAAAAATTTCAATAAGCAGGCAAAGGTAGGTGGCAAACCCTACTGGGAAATGATAAATTACAGTAACATGTTGTATTTATCCCATGACATTCAGGATGGAAACCTTCCTAAATTTGCTGAAAACTTAAAAAATAATGGTGAGAAGTAATAAAATTTAATAAATTAGCCCCAGAGTAAGTGAAAAAATGAGAACACAGGAGAAAATTAATATTTCTCTTTGCCAGAATGTAACAGGTTTTGTTAAAAAGTGTCTGAAAGTGAAAAAGATTTTGTTAGACATATTATAATTTTAATTGCAGACGTAATTGATTATACTCAGCACGCTCATTAGGTTAAGGGAGAATATGAGTAAACTCTCAAGGTCATTACAGTAATAGATATTGTAGGCATGTAATTTCTGATGAACTGATTCGTGAACATATAATTGCTTATTCATGGCAGTGTGTCTGGCCCTCTTACTCACCAAACACCTCTTTGTCCAATTTATTTAATACCCCTCAATATTCCAGGGTCAAATATACTGCAGAAGGCATCAAGCAGTGAATTTTCAACCTCCAAATTATTACACCACTTCACCCTTTTTTTTGTGCCTCAAAGACAGAGCCTGCATTGCTAAAAATCTGTGGTCTGGCACTAAGCAGGGTACGCTGCAAATAGGAATACCCACCCACAGAGACAGGCTAGAATTTGACATGGAAAACAGCTGTTCCCTGCTCTCCCTGATGGCAGTCTTACATTGAAGAAGGATGCCAAAAGAGATGTTCTCTTAAAAAAAATGCACTAATTAATCAGAACTTTGTCTTCATATTGTTACTTGGGAGAACATGCAATAATAGTGGTTTGTTAACTCATTATGATTTGATTTCAAGACTTTGACAGAAAATTGTTAACATTAGCTGTCTCTTTTGGTGAAAATCAGTTGGGATATTGCTTACCAGTTCTTAAAAACAGACAGAAAGAGCCACTTACAATGTGTACATCAAGTAAAAGTAACAACTGTACTTCACTGTGATATTACATTTTATATTCTTAGGTCTAAAGGAAAGAATTACAATCCTCATTACGGAAAGGCAAATAGTTGAAGTCTTTTGTCCAGGGCAAAGCAACAGTACAAGGGTGGCACTAGTAACTGAAATCAGGTATCCTGAGCTGCAGGTCAACTCATTTTCTGCCTCCTCTCTGTAGTCATTCTGTCTCAACCCAGAATCAGACTGTTCTGATGTAGAAATCAGTACTGTCACATTATGTAGCATTGTGGACTGGCGGCTGAGATAAGACAACCAAAGACATTCCCATTAGATTGAGAAGTTGGATTCAGTCTGCAGTGTAAGGGGAAAATATAACTTTTATTCAAATACTTTTGGCTGTATTCCAGGAATCAAGGATTTCAGGTTCTGTTTTGGATTTGCATTTTTGTCTTTTAAATAAGGTGGCTTTAAGAGCAGCATAGCTTTCCTTTATAATCATTTCATTATTTCCAACATATTGTTTTCACTTGACATGACACAGTCCATAATTAATGTATTGCTTGTTGCTGAGGAATGAAATAGATACAGCTATATTTAATTATATACCAGATTAATTCTGATATGATTTCTGAGCCATTCTTTGTTAAAATTCTTTGAAAATTCAAAGGTTTGAAGTCCCTCTTTGAAAATTGATTCTGTATAGAAATGTTTTCTGTCTACTGGTTCTACTCTAATCTTAGTCCTTGATACTACAGTTTTGCTCTTTATAGGATTTTCCATAATGTTACATGTTCACTAAACCTTTCCTTTGCAATACAGAAATTACTGTGTTGACTGTCTGATTGTTATTGCCAAAAAAGTCCCCATGCTTACCAATATATATCAATCCCTATAACTACCTTGTAGATTGACCTGCTGAAAACAATTGTTATGCAAACACACTGCCATCTGTTGTGTAGTTATTCTTCAGTATAGAATATAAACTGGGGATATGTCAAAGTAATTTAGTAAGTCGACAAATGTAATATGAGACTTGGTAAATATAGTGTGTAATGCTGAGTTTTATTGATCATTGTCATCTGCAAGAATATAGTAAGTATAGCAGTTGTTTCCAAGTCTGGCTTGTTTTGTGTCATCCATCAAATACTGATGTCAGAGGTAGTTATGAGGAATGTGATGTGAATTAGAATAATATTTAATTTTAAAATAAGGATTTAAACAATTCTGTGGTTGATTCAAAGCCCACTAAAAAAGTTTGGGAAGATCTGAGCAATTTATAAGGAATGCTGGTAAGTCCTAAACATCTTCAGTTATTGGTTTCAGAATGTACAGTCACATTTATATTGGTAGTTGTGCTACCTGTTCAAGAAAGTGTATGTGGAGTTGTCACTCACTTCAGAAGTGGAGCTGGTGATACCCAAATAAACCAAGGACATCCTAGCAGTAGATCCTTTACTTTCTTAGGTAGAGTATTACAATGAAAAATATCATTAGTCAGATTCTTGTTCTTCAAATGTAGTTCTTATAATGGTGTTTAGATATCCTGGTAATTAATGAAGAGGTTTCAAACACAGCATTTCCCAGTATCTGATCATTTTGCTAATTTCCATTTTTTTCATTAAGAACAGATAAATTGTATCCAATTATTGAAAATTATGTGGGTTATTATCATGAGTGAAACTGCATTCAAACTCAGCTTTCATGAAGAAAGAAGAGGTTATCTTGTCGTAGTGTAGGTGTTAGTGTGTCTTGCTTGGCTGATAGTCCTTCCTGCCTTCAGGGCAAGATTGCATCAAGGTCAAATCCTACATCAGGCTGGAGAACTGTATTTGACTAGAATGTGCTGAGAGGCATAAAGTGCCCTCAAGAGCTGGAGTCCAAATCATAGTAATCACAGTCCAAGTGTGTGTTCACTGTCTCATAGAAGCTTTTATTTAAACAGTCAACAGGGGATAACCGTTTTGTCCTGAGCAGAGATTTTGCTTTCCCACAAAGAGTAAACACAAGTCCTGGCACCTTGCACTGTGTCACTGCAGAGTGGATATGGGGTGATGTGTTACCCTACACCAGCAGCTCCCCAAAATGCTATGAGATCCAGAACCAGCCCCTCTTGACTGAGGCTGGGCACAAAGACACAGGTTTTGTCCCAGAGGACTGATAATTCCACTGCAGATGAGAGGTGGCAGAGGGGTGAGAGTGCCCTGCTCAATTCTATCCCTCCTGCTGCTGGGAGTCACTCTGGGCATCTCTTCCTCTTTGTGCCAGCCACTTTCCAAGGCAGTGGGCAGTGTAAGCTTCTGCTTTGCAGAACAGGTGAATTTGAAAGAACTGAGGACTGAACATTATTTAACTGCTTACACTGCTCAAAATGCTGTACCTGAGGAAATGCAAAGGAACTAAATTTATTCTATTTTCTATCCAGATTTAATAAACTAATCTAACCCTCAAGCTTACATTAAACTACATTACAGTTTTCATATTAGTTTCACCTTAGATTTCACTCTGATTATTACAGGCTTGGCTGCAATCACTGGTAATTAGAGCTTCACATCCCTTTCCAGAATCACGGAATGTGAAGTGTTTTGCACTTTACACTTCTTTTTATTTGTTTTTCACATCCACTTGAATGTACTAATATGCATTAACATGCAAATAATTATCATCAAAATTTGATACCCATAGAGAACAAATGCTAATACAGTTAAAATATCAAATATGAAAGAGGCTTTTAATTCAAAAAAGAAAAGATCAAAAATACTAGCTTTTTCTATAAAAAGCATTTGCAATGATTATAAATTCTATTGAGCTTGCAGATATCTTGAGCTTTGCATTTGCAATATCTCTCATTAATGTTTAGCCTCAAGAAAGCGTTTATAATAAAAGGACTTATGCAGACAACAGATAAATAGAAATGATACAGCCAAGAGGGTTGAAGAGCCCTGGATCTGTTTGTTGTCATTCTACCATGCTGATTTCCATCAGAGGTACTGAATATGCTAAGAGTTATGTAGAAGAAGAAGCAAAATGCAATATGCATTGATAACAGCTAAGGCTTGAATGCCAGGAAATTATTTTCTTTTGATTTTCCTCTAAGTTTCTTTTTCTTGTTATTACTTCCTGTGAGATGGCAGAAGTTAGTCCTGATTCTGCAAAATCAGCTGGCTGGCCTAAGCCTGCAGATCTTAGCAGAATATTAGTCAGGAGAAATCTAATGTGCCATAAAACAGAGGTCAGTCTGGCCATCTAGGATTCCCTGCTGGTTAAAAACCTGTATCTCCTATGGACTGGAAAAGACTTTTATCTTTGTGGGCAGTGTGTGCCTCACAGTTTTGCTGCTGCTTTGCACTGGTATCCAGGTCTCTTCCATGTGTGACTGTGACATTAATTGGGAAGAAGCATCCAAGCAAATCATCTTTGTTTCTAGCAAGCAGGCTGAGCAGAGTAGTTTGCTCTAAGATGATAAAGCCCTCCACTTGCTTCAAGCAGAGAGTGCTTTGGAGTAATTTATACAAGGTGGGAGGTGTTACATCAGTAATGAGGCTGGGAAGGGAGGAGGCTCAAGGTGCAAGAAGGGGCACAGTGTTGAGGTTAGGTAGGAAAGGTTGGCATGCTCTTATCTACAAGCTGGGTTGGATTTAGCACAAGATCAGCAAGGAACAGAGAAGATGGAGCTGTGATATTTGAGCAAGGTGCGCCACCATTGTAAGCCAAATCCTTAAGTGAGCAGGCCTGGGATGATGGGACTTGGAAATGCTGTGTGCATCTGAGTTGAGCTGAATATTCCTCCCTAAAATAAAACCTGCTAAAAGCAGTCCTCAAATGAAAAATGAAAACACACCAAATGTAAGAGCAATATCAGCACTTTGTTTTCACAGCGTTTGCAATAAATGCTTTCAGTGTTCTGAAGCTAAACTAGGAGAGGTTTTTTTCTAAATAGATTCTGGGGGTTTTGTAGCCCAGTCAGTAAATGCTAGAAATCTTAATCTCTTTCCCTAAGCACCATCATATTTTATGAATTTTTCATAGAAATTAATCACTGAAATATTTAAGTCTTAATTAATTTATTACACCCGAAATTCACAGCCAATGCAGTTTGATGTCTGTGAGAAAAATGAATTAATAGGCTTTTAGTCCTGCCATTGTTCTGGCTTGTCAATGAATTACTTAAGTGTTGTTTGTTAAACGAGTTAGGTTAATAAAGTCCCTTAGTTGTTTTTCAGAGAGTGAGCATTATTTCCAGATGACATATATCTAATTCTCTTTACACTTTAGTCTCTCTGCATTGGCTAGTGTGGGTTCTTACTAATTAGCCCTTCATAGCAGATTAGGCAGGAAAGATCATGACGCAGTGATAAGTAAAGGTTCACAGAGACAAAATTCTCTAATTAGGAAGTATGGCTTAGTGGTGAGCAATGTCTTCAAATGGATTGCCATCTGTTAAATGAAAGCTGATTTCCTTCATTTGCTTATATAATGTTTCTAAAGAAAATATCTCTTTTTTATTTATGGAATTTATATATTCTCTTTCATTATTTTCTCTTCATTGATTCAGCATTCCTGTAATTAGTAAGCAATGAAAACATGCAGTGCAGGAGAAGAGCCGCAGTAATGGACAACATGACCCCATAGTAATTGCCGTATGAACTGCAGAACATCATTCTGCTTTAAGCTGTTCCTTTTGATGTGTTTAGATTAAATGAATGTAAATTCAAAGTCCAGTTACCAGGGGAATAAGCTGCATTGGGTAGGTCCTTTTTCATGCTGGTTATAGCAAACTCTGGAGTAGGCATAGATGTGTAGCCTTTAGCCTTTTAGGCTAAAAGACAAAGATTTTTCTCTTTCAAGTTCTTTCAAAGCTTACTGATTTTTTCTTAAAATGAATGAAAGAATTAATCCTGGGTTATGTAAATAAGCAGAGTGTATTGAGGGCCAGCAAAGGCAAGAAAATTCTCGTTAGAGAAGCTGATCTTTGTGTAACTTTCCTTGACAAGTTTATCCTAGAAAACTTGGAGTTTTCTTGACACCTTTGGACTCAATAGCTCTGCAGGCTTCTTCCTTTGCACAGTTTTAATAAAAGAAAATATCTAGAAAAAGTCCTTGAGCTGAAACTCTTTATTTTCCATCTCTCTCTAGTTTCCCCTCCAGAAGAAGCTATTTGGTCCTGCAGTAAATTGCTGTGGATGAAAGACAATTAGCAGTTGGCATTTGATAGCCTGCAAATGGTAGCTGTATAGAGGCACACCCTTTGTTCCCAAGGAGGGAAAACACTGATGTTATTGTCAGAGTCTACAGTAATGAGCTCAGAAGTTTGTAGCTTGTATTCTGTAGCTCCTGTTTGAAGAGTAAGATCTGTGGTGGCACTAGGCAAGTTATGTATTACAGTTAAGTGAAAGATTGTATCCTCAAGTCCTGCACCTGTCAATCGCCGTGTGGAGATATAAAGAAATCTCTTTACCTCCCCTAGAAAATACAGATAATTAGATGTATTATGAAGAGATATTCAGCTTCTGCTCTAGCATCTGGCAGTTGCCAGTCCCATAGCAAGAGGCTGGCTCTCAAGGGTTCCTTGACTGGTTCAGGTGGGTAGTGGTACTCCTGGTATGGAGGGTGTCAAAGTGTTATGCTTTTCAGGGGGCTGTTGTCAAGATGGGGTGTGCTGGATGCCTTTCAGAAAGGGGGATGAGAAATTAACTTACTTAAACCTTACTTTATGCTATAAATTCCCCAAAGCCTCTTCTACTGCACTTTCTAGCGCTTCATGTGGGCTTTCCAGTGCAACCTAGATATAGTAATTCATGCATTATGTATTGAGAAATGGATCAATTAAAAGCATTTTAACAGAATTAATCAGATGTTCACTTTATTAATGAACATATGTTCCATGTTACATTCCCACTGAGATATGTAATCTAAGTAAGTCAGAGAAAGAGCAGTTCCTAACATGCTCCTTGTCTGTCCTACCCTCTCTGGTTTTCAGGCAGAAACAGAGTTGTTTCTGGTTTCTCTGAATTTCTTCATAATGTGGCACTTGTAAAGCTGTAACAGGCAGGGTAGGATATGGACAGAGGAGTGGTAGGGAAGATTCTACAGAGCTCACAAACATTCCCTTTAGAGGTTGGAAGTATCAGAAGGAACAGACTCAGAGAGTTTAATTTGAAACCTCAATATCTAGTCCCTGAAGATACCCCCGAAAGGATAAAGGAATCATTGAGGTAATCAAGCACTACACTGGAATATACAAGTACTTCGCTTTTAAGTCATCTTACCACAACAGGGTCTTTAAATTGAAACAGTGAAGTTGGGCCTTTTTCAAACTATAGACAATGAATTAATTGCTGTTTTGGGGAGTTTTTCTTTGTGTGTTAAGATTTGGTGGGGGAAGATGCAGAGATCTGATATGGAACACTGGAAGCATATGAAAAGGCAAATAAAAGGCCTTTCTACAGCCAGCAGAAAGAATGCATAAAAATATGACTGTAGTTAATATCTTCTCTAGCAATTTTTTTTTCCCAATTCCAAGCGCACTTGCCTTTCAAATAGGCAAGTGGACCATAGAGAGATAAATACATTGTGATTTTCCTCTAATAGCTCCAAACTCTTCCTGAAAATGCAGCAGAAGCAACTGAGCAATTTTAGTGCCATATGGATTTAAAAATTCACATATTAAACTTTCTTTGTTAATTAAGAACTGAATACCAAGGCTTAGATTTACAAATGTCTCCCAACAAGGTGGTGTCTTGAGACTTGGTGCTGCTAATATGCTAAATATTGGCCTTGGATATTGTTTTCTTTGAATGTTAACAAGGGGGGTGATGGATATTATGCAAGAGTAAAAAAAACATGCAACATGATTAGGTTAAACAGTGTTTCAGCACATGTCCCAGGGAGCAGTCCTGGAGTGGTAGGGGTCCAGACAAGATGCTCGAAGAATTTAGTTCTAGGTCTAATGCTTGAGCTTACTATTTGAAGTCTGTTGCGTTTATGTCAATTTAATGATGTTTAAGCTTAGCAACCCAAGAAGAAGCACCCTGAAACTGAATGCACATACTCACAGCAAAATTCAATTAGGCTCCTGTCTACAGTTCACAGCCTGACACATACTGCAAGATAAAATCTCTGTTGGATCTGTATAAACTCATCTGTGTAAAAATGATTTAGGTGAGGCATGGTTGAGGGCTGCAATGCTTAACTGGTCCTCCTCATCTTTCTCCTGTAGGCCCAGAAGCATTCAAGGTGATAGAAATCAGAGCTGCCTGTTTGCTGATCTCAGACAAAAAGGGGAAGCTGTTTGATCAAAGAAAAATCCTTACCATGACACATCACTTGTTCTGTTTGTCTTATACCTCTTGGAAATCACTGAACAGCTTGGTTAATGGTATTGGGCTTGTGTGGCAAAGTTTTGGTAGTGGGGTTCTAAAGGGGGGTGACTTCTGTGAGAAGCTGTCAGAAGCTTTCCTCATGTCCAACAGAGCCAATGCAGCTGGCTCCAAGATGGACCCACTGCTGGCCAAGGCTGAGCCCATCAGCAATGATGGCAGTGCCTCTGGGATGACATAGTTAAGCAGGGGAAAAAAACCTGCCAAGTGGCAATTGCAGATGAAGAGAGGAGTGAGAATACATGAGAGAGAGAACTCTGCAGACCACTAGGTCAGTGAGGAAGGAGGAGAGGAGGTGCCCCAAGCCCCAGAGGAAAGATTCCCCTCCCAGCCAGGGTCAGCTCACCAGAATTTCAGTCATTGTTTTTACTGCGCAACTATGTATGGTTTCATCTGCTGAGATTTGGCTGTTCTGAAATCTCCTGCGTTATGTAGTAGTGAGAGAGCTTGAGTGACAGGAGAGCCTCAGGCTTTACACCACCAAATTTAGTGATAGATGTTAAAGCAATACCTGACAAGTATGGCACCAGACAATACCAGTTCTGTGCTACCTTTTTTCCTTTTTTATTTTCCTTAAGCAACAGCCGAGTGGAAAGATAGGAGTGGTTCTGCTTATGTTGTGGCTTCTCTCAGGTGGTGGCTCTGTTACCACCTATCAAGTGTGACAGAGTACTGGCTGCAACACATTGCCTGTTATCACATTCCTCAGCTGGTAGCAAGCAGTGTGTTACTGTGTTTTTAGAATAAATTAGGATTAAAGCCGTGCTGTAGTTTTAGAGGGCAAAAACTGGAGTTAAATTCTGCTGTTAAAGGAAATGTGTGTTATTTCCTACCAAGTTCTACTGTATAATGAGAATGAGGAATGAACATCTGTCATATGTAAAAGGAAATGATGCAGAATTATTCTTTATGCACAGAATGAAGATATTCCATAAGACAAATTCAGTGGGTGAAGACTGTTGATATTTCATTGTCTGCCTATCAGAGCTTTCTATATGCCTCGTTCATGTAATTTTGCCTGTTTGAAAATGTTGGCAGGAATTGTTTTCTGACTAAAAAGCATAAGTACATCCATTTGGTTTACTGAAAAATCAAACCAGAATTCTTAGCAGGGTTTTCCTCTGCCACAACAGAAGTCTTATCACCATGTTTGCTATTAAAAAAATGTCTTATTTTAAAACAATGTGTTTGACAGCAGAAAAGGATGTGATAGGGAACTGCAGTTGACGATGGAGGTAGATCTCTCTATTGAAAGGAAATGCTGGGTGAAATCAAGAAGGTACAGTGAGATAATGCAGGATTGCAAAGAGAGAGGTAGGATAGCCAAAAGGGAAACCTAAGGAAAGATCTTCAGAGGGCCTTGGGGATATATGTAAGCGAAAGAGATTTAATTTGCCATGTTCTCAGACAGTGTTCTAACCCAGCAAGACAGCAGAAGTTGTAGTCTAGTGCAGAAGTGTATATACCTGTGTCCTCTGCAAGAGCAGGGAGCAGCTGGTGTGCATGTGTAGGATGCATAGCGGAAGGAGCCACAGTTCCAACAGAGCTGTGAAGAAGAAATATCAGGGAAAATGAAAGCTTTTCTAAAGGCATACTAAGAGAAAGATTGAGTGATAGAAGGTGACCTGTGTCTGACTTACAATAGCAAAAGAAGGGCAGGATTTCAAGGAGAGCCACATAGTCTGAAGGATATTTTTTAGGAAATATTCCTAAATATTTTAGGAAATATTTTAGGAAATTTCTAGTTATACAAGGGCTACAAACTCATCACATTATCATATTTATATAACAATAAACTGTGTTTATAGTCATAAGGGCTTGTTAGATACCCTGTTGCTCTGTAGGTTTGCTGATTTTCACAGAGAGCTAAACAGGAATATATCCCTGATTGTTGCAGTTCTCCCATAGTGTCTTACAGGCTTTTTGTAGAGAAACTGTCATGGTGCATGTCAAAAACACAACCACATCAGAATGTATTTAGCTTTACATAAGAAAATATGCTTTTTATTTTTGCTAAACATGAAAGCAGGAAACCTACTACCTGTGAGCAAAAGAAGGAGCAAAAAAAAAGCATGAATTATTTAAAAACAAAATCATAGCAAAAAACTTACTTGACAACAGAGCAAACAATTTGTTAACATCCAGCAATCATACAGTCTTTCACTCTGCTTACTCTGGATATTGCCTTGCAAAGAGTTTTGGATTTGATGAACTTTTAAAATTATTTTTGCAACATTTTTTCTTTCTATAATAATATATCAGAACTTTTCTGTGTGGCAATTTTTGTTTTCAGTTTACCAATACTGAAATTTAAAATCCTAGTAAAGTGACATGCTGGTTTTATAACAGAGGTTATTCCTTGGTATATTTTTCCAGAATGCTGATATTTCCAAGGTAAATGTGGGGAGATTTGCCTGAATAGTCAACTGAATGTTTCATCTTGTCACTAAAAAGAACAACAAAGAGTAGATCTCCAGCCCTAAGTGCTGCCTCTTCACAGAGGACTTCACATCAACTGATTTTTAGTGATAAAATAATCAATAACTTTTGCTGGTTTTGCTGAATTTGCAGATAGTTCACACTATTGAAGAGATACCTAGGATCCTTTGGGCTACACATGCACGCCAAGATAAAGTGGTTTTTAACCTCAATGACAGCATCTGTCTACAAATCCTTCGTAGTTCACCTGTGTTTGACTGTTTCTTTTACCTTATGGATTTTTAAGTTAATGTCATAGAATCATAGAATAGTTATGGCTGGAAAAGACCTTCAGATCATCTAATTCCAACCACCCTGCCATGGGCAGAGACAGTTCCCACTAAATCATGCCACCCAAGGCTATGTCCAACCCGGCCTTGAACACTGCCAGCAATGGAGCATTCACAACTTCCATGGGCAACCCATTCCAGTGCCTCACCACCCTTACAGTAAAGAATTTCTTCCTCATA
>JANRGW010047990.1:19365-33427 GCA_024733675.1 Psilopsiagon aymara
TGAATGCTCCATTGCTGGCAGTGTTCAAGGCCGGGTTGGACAGAGCCTTGGGTGGCATGGTTTAGTGGGAGGTGTCCATGCTCATGCCAGGGTGGCTGGAATTAGATGATCTTAAGGTCCTTTCCAACCCTAACTATTCTATGATTCTATGGTTCTGTGAAGGATTATGTGCTCAGGGTATTGCTGTGTAACAGACAGAGCTAGGACAAATACGTGTTTTCACAAAACTTGTGTTAGTTATAGTAAATATGGAATTATTTAGAACTACAGCAGGAAGAAATATTTAACACAGGCTTTTCAAAGTAATTATTTCCTTGAGAAAATCATTTGTTTGTTGTTACTGAGCTATATGTTTTTCAGTCAAAAAGATCATTATTGCATGAAAGAAGTTTCATGTTTATAGCTGAAACAAGGTGGAAAGACATGAAGAACATGCTCAGCAATGTTTTCATGGTATTTGGTTTTGGAGGTTCTGTATAGCATAGAGCAGAAACCATTCTGAAGGGTAGACAAGCATGCAGTTTACCATTTTTCAAGAGTTTATTTCTTCCTTCACAAAGTTCATAGTCAGAAGCCTCAAATGAATAGAGATATTAACTTTTAACAATTCTCCAAACATTTTGATGCATGACTGGGCTGGAACAAATAAATGAGGGAGGGGAACAGAAATAGGAGACTGGATACTCTTGGGTCTACCTAACACACCTGACTCATGCTTTAGAGAAGCTGAGTGGCTGCTGTGTGAAATCAGTAGTTGAATCCCAAATGGTTTTAAATGGGACACTGGTTCACCGCTTCTTCAAAAAATGGGTACTTTGATGTGGTATCTGCATGTTTTTATGCTGATTTTTCTGAATCAAGTTGGTTTTGGAGGAGAGAAATAAGATAGTTGGACTTTCAGAACATTCATGGTGTTAGCATAGACCTCTACTGTGAAGGGAATTCCTTTCTGTCTTTCTTTAAACTAAACCCTGAAGTTAAAAGAGAAAGGAACAACTGGCTTCAGTGTACTCTGAAGAGCACCATAGTAATCCTGACTAATTCTGTTGCTTCAGAGGATTTGTTCTGGATTTCCACTGCTATGTGCCCAAGAGGCAAGGCCAAATTTTGGGCCAATCACTTGGGCCTTCAGTTGAAATACTGGCCACAGGAAAATGGACAAAATGAATATTTCAACCGGCATAAAATAATCCTCGCTATTTTATAATACATATTATAGTTTGTTTGTCTTCATCTTAGTAGATGTGGCATTCCTTTAGTTACAGTTTTCATGTATAATTTTGCTAAATCCCAGTTTAAGAGTAGCCATATCATCCTTGTTGCCCAAGGGAAGAGAAGGCAATATTGAGCATATTCACTCATTTGCTTTTGAAGAGAATGTAGCATTGCTGTTCTTTAGTTTAGTCTCCTTATTTCAGAAAAAGGGAGAAACAGAAATAAGGTATCATATTATGACAGAATATTTAACTCAGGGAGTTGCTTTGTATCAGTTGTGATGTTATGAGTCACTATCTGCCTTATAATCCACATTTCTTTACTCAGTATATTATTTACTGTTTTATTGCTTTCTCAGTCTTCATCATGAAGTGACTTCAAGATGAATGCTTCACTCTCCATTGTAATACTAGGAAAAGTAATAAGTAGAAACCTCGTAATTATTAAAATTTCTGTTAGCATCTTCAAATACAACTAGCTTTATTATTTTTGCTTGTAAAATTATTAACAATTTTATAATTATATAATTATTTATAACTATTTATTGTATAATAATATTATGTATTATTGCTTTATTATAAATTATTAAGATCTTTATATTAATATTGCAGCAGCATTTGAAATCACTGTATGTGCTGTACAGAGACAGCCTAAATTCTTTTGAATGCTTCTCTCCTATAATGGGAAGTTTCTTTGATGAAATAAGCCACTATATTTAGTCTTAAAATTCAGCTTGAAGAGACAAAGGAAGCATTGTTATCTCACTTTATGGAGGGACACTTGGAGAGAAGTGACATGCTGAAATCTAAAGATGGAGCCCGAGGCAGAAATGGAAATAAATTGATATCCTAAAGTCCTTGTCCGGTGCCATACACTGCACATCTTGTCATCCTTTCCAGATTCACTGCCTCTTTCACTTTGAAAAGCCAGTTAGAGAGGACCAAAAGAAGTCGCTGAGATCTGTCGGGTTTACTTCTGCAGTACTGACTTCTTTTCAAGTGTCTCCTAGCGACTGAGAGACCCTCCTAGTTTAGGACACTGGATAACTGTAGGAGTGGGAATAGCTCTTGATACTGTCCCCTTCTCAACACATCAGAACAACTCTTGTTGACCTCAGACCCTGGTGCATCTGTACCATTGCAACCAGAGAGCAGGGCTTCCTGGAGAGGTGGTGTAGCTCCAAGCGGTGCTCACTTTCCATCTCTGCAAATTTGAGTCCTGCAACAGGCAGCACCACCAAGTGCAGAATTTCCTATGTGTTGCTACTGCTATTGCAAACACAGCCAAATGATCTTGGCTGTTGTTAGTACTCACATAATTTTGCTCTTTTCCACAGACCCATAGGGAAACCATGAGGCTCATCTCTGGAAGACAAAAGGTTCCCTATTCTCATTAGATAGTCAAAAAGGACAAAAGTACCACTTTGGCTTCTTTGTCTCAAATGTTTTTCAAGAAAGTATTATACCTAACAGAGAACTGTCAGTAAAAAGAAGAATTCAGGGGGCCTTTATCTTCTATAATTTCATTTTATTGTATTTGTAGACTTGAGAATAGATTCTGGATGCTAAGGATTGAAGCATTGCCCTAAATTTCAGATAGTGAGCTCAAGGAGCCTTTCAAAGGAAACACACATGCACACAAAAAGCAATATAGTTTAAAGGTTACATTTCTTCTCAGTTTCAAGGTTTCTGTATATCTTTGCCCTAGAATGATTGTGTTCTCTCACTAGCAGTGTTTACTCTCCACATATTCTACCCCTGTGGAAGTCATCTCACGTCCTCCAGTTGAGCTGGCCTTTCGTAGATTTAGGTCTGATGGACTTGATAAGCAAACCCTGTTGAACATGAAAGAGAAAAGAGGCTCTTTAAAAAGAAAAAAACAAAACCTAAAAAACTCCAGCCACACAAAACATGCTTTTATGTCCCAGTTGGTCCTTTGTGGAGCTCAGAATTGCATCTGGCGCAGGCAGCATGCAAAACTGTGGAAACCAGCAAATATCAGGAGGGGTTTTGGAAGGTAAAAAACCAACCAGACAGAACCAAACAAAAAGCACGTTGGTCATTTGGACCAATCTTGGCAAAATCTCTCCACCTTTGCTGTCACATATAACTAGGGTCATAGGGTACCATGCTGGATGTGAAGAGGTTGCACCAACAGACATAAGCTGGTCCTTTTAAGTAAGAATGCAGCTGTGCATGACAGACTGAACTTGTTCACTTGTCTTAGAGGAGGTAGCAGTTGTGCTACAATTTCCCATCCTATACTAATAATACTTTCCTAACAGTTACTCATATTTGTACTCAGTCAAACACAATCAATAGACATCTGTTAGTGTGTGAATAACTGTGCGCTGGTACCTGTTTACTGCTAATTAAGCTTCATACTGCTTAGTTTGTCTTCAGAAGGGGAAAAACCCCACTGTAATTAAGGGCTAGTCTATTATGTGGTTCCATATTTTCCATTTTCTGAACTTGCATTCTAACAAGACCATTAGTCTGCAGTACATTTGTCTATATTTGAATGTATCTACATTTCCTTGAAAAGACCACCTGTTTATAAAGACCATCTTTTTCATGCTCCCTGCAGTAACCTTTAGAGTGGTAGAATTAGCAAAGGACTGTATATAAATGAAAATATATGTGGATTGAGATTAGGTAAAACTGTTCTGCACACATTAGAATTGTTCGGCGCTGGGAAGATTGTAATTATCTTCCTCCTTTGCTTTTACAGAGTTTTTAATCTGCACTGAATTCTGCCACCTTTCACTGAGTAATTTTGTTCTTTCTACCTACAGATGAATGGAAATCTACCAAGTGGCAAATTGCTAGAGCAGTGATTGTGGTGCAGCTGGTTTACTTCATAGAAAATGCATCACTTACATGTTAATTTTGGTTGGATTGATCATAAATAGTCACTTTATAAACCTGCAGTATACAGGTCTGGTTTCCACTTTACCACAATAACACTGAGTGCTGCTTTATTCTGCAAATTGTCATATTGTTGAGTTTGGGACTATTCAGTTTTTGAGTGGCCTGGAAGAACAGTGGTTGTTCTCCTTTAAATAAACAACTCTGTTCAATTTAATCCTATGCATAAACTTCAAAGAGTAGACTAAACTGCATGTCAATGATATGGAATTCCACCACCATAAAGACACCCAGGAGGTTAGAAGCATAAAAAAATGCACAGGTGTGCTGTAAATATTGGTACTGTTTTCATATTGCACAAATCAGATTAAGTATTCCTGCTGCTTCAATATACTAAAAAATGCAAGTACAGCCTTTCATGACCTGCACAGACATAGCCATGGCAATAGAAGGCAAACAAGACAACATTCTTATCCAGAATTCAGACAAGAGGATAAATGTTAACTCCACACAAGAGTTAAGATAAACATTTGTTGTTGTTTTACAGTTTATTTCTCATACAATTGAAGCATGAACACTGGTCTTTCTTAAGAAGCTAGCAAAACACAGAATAATTGCAACCAGAAATAATGAACTATGCAATGCTGAAGTACTTGGAACATGATTAGATTTTTTCCCGAAAGATGAAGGGAAGATTACAGAAGAAATTCTTGTCATTAGTTAATAGCTTCTCAAACAGTAAAATCCGTGTAACCAACAGTAAGAGTGTCTGTTCTCTGGCCATTAGCTCTAGTGAATTGTCTCACAGAAGTAAATTACTATATATCAGCCATAAACAAGTTGCTGCTATATGGAGCACCTCAGTGACAGTTCTGTACTGTGTGGCTTATCAAATCTTCAATATCAATGTGACCTACTGTATACTCTTATCAGAAGCATATGCAGCTCTTCTATGGTAAGATACCTTCTGTGTCAGAGAGAATGTCAACAATTTTATTGTCTGTATTCTCCACATACTATCCTCCAAAGGTGCTTCACATAGTAGATGAGTTCTGCATAAATGCAAAAAGAGTTTCCATTTTATTAGGAATTATTTTTTCCAACAAAATATGCAAGGTTAATGAAAGAAAGACCTGGGACAACTTTTTCAAAATAGTGTATCTCGTTACACTTTAGGTGAGTCATTTTTTCGCAGGCCCTTTGTATTCACTCCTTTCAGAAAATTAACATGGATACACTTTTTGTGTGAAAGCAAAAGGCATCAGTGTTTTTTTTTTTCTTATCCAAAGCTCTGGTACAGTATCTAACACTCTCCTGTAACATTTGCACCATATCCACACTTGAATAATGGTGACATACCAAAGCCCAGTCAGTATAACATTTTACTAAGAGCAAAAAAAGCCTGTTTAAGGCTTCTAAAGCAAGAAGCCCCAGTAATGCATGTAATGATTTGTCTGATTTTTTCCTTAGCCATTTGTTAAAGGTATTCTGACAAATAAACAGCTGTAAGGCACAATGATGGAAGACAGTGTAAAGTTTTTGGCTACCTGTTCTTTGGTGTGGCTGCAAGTGAGCTCTGCCTGAGGTGCAGGTCAGGGGAATGCAAGGCAGCACTGGACCAAAATACTTGAGGCTGTGCTGGCATCATGGTGAACGCAAGCTGATAAACCTGGTAAGCTTGGGCTTTCCACCTTGTAAATGAGATTGTTGCATTTGAATCCATGCTGACCTGCATCCCATCTTCTGGGTGTGCAAACAGTGAGATTTCCTATTTTCAGAAGACTGTAGACAGGACCATAGCTGGGGGACAAGGAGTTTTCCAGGGAGAGAGGCTATGATTTGTCACTTTTATAGTTGGCAGGAGATATTTTTCCCATTTTGAACTAGGACCATTTTTGAAGGCTTCTTTTTCTCTAAGTAGGTTGATAAACTCTGAAGTACAGTAACTAAAGTGTATGATAATGAGGTGCTATGCTGCTACATAGATTATAGAGATTATAGGCTATAGAGAAAGCCATAATTAGTGCTCAGATTTCCTCCAATACCCTCCACATATCTGTCAATAATATGACAGCAATGCAGGGATCCTAACATTGAAGAAGTAGTATTAGAGTCCTTGGATTTGTTCAGATTTTACATTTATATTTTGAAGATACATAAAGGTGTGAAAGTGTAAAATTATTGAGATTTTATCTTGTCTGTTTCTTTTTAAGAATGGTAGAGATGGATTATCAGTGGAGAGCACAGGGTAATTAATGATCCTTAAGAAGTGCAGATGGATCTGCGCAACTTAGAAAAGTCAGTGTCTGAATATGCAATTAAGCACTATGGAGAAGCTCAGGAAGGGCTGAAATGAAGTGTATCTTTTTGAAAATTCAGTGGCCTTGGTAGGCCCAACTGTGTATGCTGCAGTTCACTCTGCACCCACAAGTAGTGTGCAAACAAGTGAGGTTTAGTACGAACATGTCCTTGAGCTTGCTTACAATTGCTCAGCATTACTAAAAGCCCTGTCGTGTTTCTGGTATAAATTACATAGGCATAGGCATAAAGCAAAGTGTACAACTTTTATTGCAGTTACCAAACTATTTGTTTCTCTTTGTGATACTGTTCTGCCCCCATTGTGCTGGTGATGATCTCAAGAGCATTTTCACTTGTGACTTTTGTGGCTGTTGTTTGATGTCTTCTTGATTCTTGAGACTTAGAGATAACATTTGCTTAATGCTTTTGAAGTCCTCTGTCAAGTGGCTCTGCCTGCAACTACAGAAGTGATTCAATCAAAGATTGCTTCACACTTGGCTTATTACAATTCCCTTTTCAAAAGACCTTCTGTTTTTCTGTGTCTTGCCCAAATGGGCTACTCAACTTACACTGCTGATTTCCATGCTGCTCTCGTGGTCCAATGTTATTCAGATATGCTGCTTGTCCATTTAACTCAAGTATAATTTCAACAGTCTGCAGCTGGCTTTTAATACCCACTAGGTAATGGAAACACCCTACTTCTGTGTTCTAATTTCTGGGTATTTTCAGGCGTTTGTGTGATAATTTGTTGCTGCTCTGCATCCTTTTTTCTTTCAGTTGTGGACATCTGTAGAGCCTTCTCTCACAAAACAGAAGCAAGAGCATTTCAGAGTTGTTGAAATGGATGCTTGTAACTGCTGTAAGGTGGAAGCTGCAGTGCTTGTGAGAGTCACTGTATACATAATGATTTATGATAAGTAAGTAGATGGTGCTTAAAGTTTCCAAGCATTTCTCACAGAAAAGCATGTGAAGTCTTCATAGCTAAAGGCAGTGATATTGGGTTTCTAGGTTGTTTTGATACTTGTGGAAAGCAGGACCTGATGCAAAGGAGAGATGTTTCTCTTCACTAGATACCTAGTTATTTCTGCCCTATAATTTTGCAAGCCAGTCACCAAAAGAAAGACTACCTCCAGGGAAAAAATCTTTCTGTCCACTAATGCCCACAGACATTAAAATCTGCAGCCTGCCTGGCAGCGCTCTGGGGATAGCTCAGTGGTGACATTTAGTCCTGCTCTGTGTGGCTGCTTAGGAATATGATGATAGCTCCCTGTTCAGCTGTCTGTATCTTGAGATGGTCTCTGGTGCTTGTTAAAGGAGTTCTCCACCCCCTTATTGCACATATTTATTAGCACTATTTAACAGAGGTAATAAATACAGAGGTTGTTTTGTACAAATGTGCTTCAGTGGTCACCTTGTCTGTACTCATGCTGTTATTGTAGGGCCCTAAATCCTTTAGCAACTTTGTGTATAAGTGAGAGTTGCAAACACATGCCTCAGAAACATCTCCACAAAGTTAATATTACACTCTCAGCATATAACTTCTCCATTGCATAAGCGGATTCCCTTTGTCCCTAAACAAGTCCTTCCCACTTTTTGTGTTTTCAGTGTAGTAGTGGTGTTGCTTAGAAAACATCACCTTCAACGGGAAAAGAAATCAATATGCTATCAATGCAATCATTATTAGACTCAACTTCTTAAAACTAGCATGAAATTAACTGAAATCTGAAAGCTGAAGGTTTGATGTCAGTGTCCTAAATCAAATTAAAATTGAGCTAGAATCAAGCACAGCATAAAATCTTATATAAATAAGTTATGTATTCAATCTATCCTCATTAGTTTAATCTTACTTGATAGCACCTCAAAAATTCTAATTTTACGAAAGAAAAATAAAATTCAATGTTCTTATTTAATGAAAATAGCAATTAAATGTAATGCTGTGTTCTGATTCATGGGATCATTTCATTAGAATTTCCTGCGCTGGTATACTGGATGTAAATCAATCTTGCCAGAGATGGGTGAACTATTGCTGATAAAAAGTTCTGCTTAAAGTAAGTTAGAACAGTAAAATTAAACTCTGAAGGATTAGGAAAAGACAGAATTAAGGCTGCCTGCGTAGCTTTAATTTGGAATATGAATGTGAACAGTCTTAAAGAGTGGATTGCAAGCTGCTACATTATTCTGTGTACAGGGTCTACAAGATCAAGTGTTTATTTTTATCTGCATCATTCAGCATGAAGTTCCAGTGCTCAGATGCCATCCAAACCCTGCCTTGAACACAAGGTTATTCATGTCCTCCGAGCTTTCCTGCAAAGCCTCTCAGCAGAGTATCTGAAAGTCTCTGAAGCACTAATACATGTATTTTATATTTTAAGTAATGCTCATTCTCTATGGGTGACAACTTAGCTTAGACTTTGATTTATTTTGCATACTTAGCAAATTAAATGACAGGTTCGGCTCATGGCTCTTAGATGCTGCATTTACACTTGTCACTGCTCAGGATTTCTGCAGACCAGGCCAGCATGCTTCATGTGAATGCCCAGAAGCTGACCAACTGTGGGATGTTCTGGCTGAGGTGACTTTTCTAGCAGTACAAAATTGTGGCAGAGGAAGGGATAGAATCAGTTCTGTAATATGGTGCTTGATTTACTTACCTATGGGGTTATCCTTGGCCTTTTCCCTGTAACAGTCATATGCATCGTTTACGGTGCTTTCTCAAACATCTCTGCCAGACAGAGCAAGGACCATATCACAGAAAGCCTCACGTAACCTTGGTGTGCTGCTAGAAATCTCTCAAGCTGTGTATGTTATCACCCATTTCTTGAAACAATATTTGCTCCATTCTTGCTTTTGACCAAGTGTTTTAACTAATAATTAAGCATCTGTACTGTATTGCTTATCAGCATATAGACCTATGTAAAGCAAAGCCAGTGGGGATCAACATATAGACCTATGTAAAGCAAAGCCAGTGGGGATCCTGGTAGGCAGAGGCTCCTAGGAATAGCCCTGTTAGAAAACCCCATGGTCTTCACTACAGCTGTTGAACTGGATGCTATGTGATCTACAAGGCTTTCTGGAAAACCTGCTCACCCCTTGTGTGAGAACCTGGTAGAGCTAATACTATACGATCATCAGCACTACTGTCTGATTTCTAGAGGTGCCTCCTTCTCTGCAAGGTGTCTTTAAGTCTGTCATGGCCCCTGCTTTTGCAGGCTGCTTTCAAGGATTGATGGGCCTTGGATCGCTCCTGTGTCTTGTGCTCTTTGTAAGGGCAGGATCCCTTTGGTTTTCTTTCCTGCCTGGCTGTGATGCAGTGATGTTGTTGGCTAATTTGACATCTTATGCAGCTCAAGGGGAACTAAATGAAGGGGCACAGTTTTTCTGTATTTCAAAGGGCAGGAGAAGTGCAGTTAAAATTTTCTTATGCACTGTCTAATGACTGAGGAAAAGAAAACTCCAGCATTGTACTAGAGAAGCCTTGGGATTAAATTATGTCATTTAAGTACTCATTAGCCTGTCTTTCAAGTGTATGCACGTTGGGGAATAATCATTTTTCTTCTACTTTGCCTTTGAGTTGTTCATGTGTCATATCTCTCATGACTAAGAACTGCAGCTTTATGGCACTTTGGATTAGATAAACCCCCTTAGCTTTGAAACGTTAAAACCTTCAATTACTTGGAATTGAAAACTAAAGGCCAAACATTTTAAATGTGGGCAGCTGAAGTTGACAAGAGCTACAGGCATTCATGACATCTGAAAAACCAAACCAGTCATTTAGGTAGTTAAATTTAGTTGTAGGTACCCTGCTTTTGCCAGCCTAGTTTCGTTGCTGAGTCCTACAGTATTACTCTGGGTCATATGGTCTTTTCCTTTCCTTTGCACTTCTGTTATATGTTTTCCTTTTCCTTCTAGAGAAAGGCTGGAATTTATGCTTAAATGCCCAGGTTATAATGTCCTCCTGATTCTCCCAGCAAGTTGTTCCCTGACAAACAGATCTCTCCTGTTCTTTTTGCCAAAAATACCTATTAGGTTCAGCAGTATCAAGAAAAAGTGTGCCCTAAAAACCTGCTTATAAAGGTCTACATTAACTTACCAAAGATAAATGCTGGTCTTCCATTGTCTGGGTGAACCTCTGGCCTGTTTTGCTGTTCTTAGCCTCTCTCCCTCCAGGCTGTGCTCTCTGGCTATTGCAATGCATGCCCATGCTCAGGGCAGTCAAAAAAAAAAATCTGCCTTTCAAAATCTGCCCCTTGGAATGTGTTTGGGCACTATGAAAGCCATTGTCTTACACCTAAGTTTTGACTGGCTCCATACTTTTGAAGAGATGAGGAATCAAGTGTGGGGTTAATTTCTTCAACTAATTTTCTGAGTGAGGTAGCAGAACAAGTATGAACAAATGGGCAACAGTGACTTGTACAGATTTAGATGTTTACTCGTGCAAGTGCCCACAGAAGTAAAACTATGAGCAAAGAAATTTTTTTTAGAAATTTGTGTTCATAAGATGAAAAGCTCCTGCAAGAATCAAACAACACTGGGACTAAACTGCCTTTCTATTGCCATGATCTTCTGCTTCTCCTGATTGTGAATGCTGAAAATCTGCTATGCTTTCCCAGGGTCTTAATATAAAATTCATTGTCAGAACTGGAAAGGCAGAAAACTAGCAAAGACAAAATTCCAAACAAACCTAACTCTCAAACCTCCAAACAAGGAAGGAGATCTCTTAATTATAGTTGCACTCTAAGCAGATGTTAAGAAGTCTATTTAAACCTTTCAGACTATAATCTGTTGCTGGTCTCCTGTCCTCATCTAACCAACTAAGGATGCTGGGAAGGGACTTCTCATTAGGGACTGTAGTGGTAGTACAATGGGTAACGAGTTGAAACTTTAACAGGGGAAATTTAGATTGGATGTAAGGAGAAAGTTCTTTACTGTGAGGGTGGTGAGGCACTGGAATAGGTTGCCCAAGGAAGTTGTGAATGCTCCATCCCTGGTGGTGTTTAAGGCTGGGTTGGACAGAGCCTTGGGTGACATAGTTTAGTGGGAGGTGTCCCTGCCCATGCCAGGGGAGTTGGAACTGGATGATCTTAAGGTCCTTTCCAACCCTAACTATTTTACGATTCTATGATTCTATGAACTTGGCGTTTCCCTATTCAGCTAATTCTGCCCTGATTAGTATTTCAGAAATGCACAGGTTTTGTCAAATGCCACTTCAGAAGCTGTTTTGGAGTACCCCTTTGGGTGGTTGGTTTGAAGAGCTGCAAATTACAAAGGATGATTTCCCAGCCTACTCTATTGTATTTATTCTGGCTTTGATTCAACATGAGAAATGATTCGTGACATTGAAATGGACCTCACACAGTTGCATTGCCAAGGGCTGGATGGTCTCAGCCTTGCTCATTATCTTGCTGCAGTACCAATTCAGATTGCTCACAGTGTCTTCCTTCCTTGGCAGGAGAATACCTGTTTCTCTGGGTGAACAATCTCTCTAAAGAGACAATGAGGAGGTTTCTCTTTCCCATATCTCCTCACCTTTTCTCTCTTGTGGAGGGGCCAGGAATCTGGTTCTGTGCTTGGAGAAGTAGCAAATGGAGAGTGTTTCCTTGTAAATGACAGGTGGGAGAATTTCTTTAAGTTATTTTGAAGTTGTTGAGAAACTCTGGGATAGACTGTCCCCTTAAGATGCCTATTCAGCTGAGGACTTTGGTGTAACTGAATTAAGTGCTCTGTTTTTTTCTTTATGGATAGAGTGTTTTTTTTTTGTTTTTTTTTTTTTCCAGGCCGTTTTGTGCCTTGCTTCAACAAGAGAAAGCATCATCTTTCCTTGGACTCTGAATATGAACTTCTTCCTTTCTCATGCCTAAGTATATGCAACATTTCATCCCTTTCTTCATCTACTTATGCTCTTGTGCCAATATGAGAGTCTTTTATGTCTCCTATAGTATCATGTGGTGCTTCACCCACACACATCCTGCTAAGAGTCATCATTGCTCATCCTCTTCGAGAATATATTCTTATCATCTTATAAGAACTTATTTTCCACAGATATTAAGGTTCATTTGATATATATTGGTCTTAGATTGAATTATTAATCTTACAGATTGAACCAGGAAATAATACCTTGTGCAAATGACCTTAACATGCCTCCAAAATAATGAAACTTACAAAAGTCTCTGAAATGCTTAAACACCATTTGGAAAAGATGCATAGACAGGAGTTTTCATGTGACCTTAACGTAGATGAAACAGGGTTTGCAGAGCTGATTGGCAATAATGCAGGCGGCTAATTTCTCTGAATTGTACTGCATGTTGAAGTGTTTTGAAAATCTGACAAGAAGTGTCAGTGTCACAGTTGCTGCTCATTGCAAAATGACTTCAGAAATTTGGCTTTAAATTTGGGTGTTTGACAACCTGACTTAAGAGCAACAGTTACCAAAAAAGCAAATAACCAAACTTATTCTGGCCTTCTTTTCAGATGACATGCCTAAAGGAAAGCTCTTAAATGAGCATTTATACTGTCTGAATTTGTGGTTTGATTTTCAGAATATCACCTTGCTCTCTAATTGTCACTTTGCACACCCTAGGTTCTAAGATGAAGGCTACAGTTCATGTTGTTTAGCAAATTGTAATGTAGCAAGAATGTCAGTGGCATCTACGCTATGAGCATAGCTTTCACCTCCAATTTCCTTCACTCAGTCAATTTTTAAGCTAAAATTCAGGTTTATTTTGTGTTTCCAGTCTGAACTACTGTATTTAGCATTTGTTGCATTCTCATTCTGCTGAGATGCCAACAGACTGCCATGATATGATTCACACAACTGGGGTTCTGCTCACTTTACTATGTCAAAATAATGGCAACAAAGATTGAGCTCATCCCTGGTGCACCTCCTAGAAGTGAGGACCAGGCTGCTGGTGAGTATATATGGCTCATTAGTTGCATCCCGATACAATTGCTGCTGCTGCTTCTTGAAGAGTCAGACCTTCTGCATCCAGAATACCATCCCAGGAGTGTTACACTTCACCTTCTAGAAACATGGCCTAAAGCAAAGATGCTCTGATGTCAAAACTACTCAGCTCTGATTCACAGTCTTGCGGGTGGTATTCTGGCATCTGGCCATAGAGAAACAGTGAGCTTGTGACCCTGAAGCTAGTAACAAGTAGTCAGCACTTAAATTCAGAACTCTGCTCCTGATAGGCTGAAAGAAAACCAAAGGCAGTAGACTGATCTGGGGAGTGTTCAAACTCCTGGAGATGCAAAGAGATTGAGGGGAATTTTAGATTAAGTCCCATCTTTTCTGATGTGATTTGCTTATTCCTAGTCAGCATTTAACACTCTGAACATAGAATCATAGAATCATTGAACAGTTAGGATCATCTACTTCCAACCCCCCTGCCATGGGCATGGACACCTCCCACTAAATCATGTCACCCAAGGCACTGTCCAACCTGGCCTTGAACACTGCCAGTGATGGAGCATTCCCAACTTCCCTGGGTAACCCATTCCAGTGCCTCACCACCCTTACAGTAAAGAAGTTCTTCCTCATATCCAATCTAAACTTCCCAGTTTAAGTTTGAACCCATTACCCCTTGTCCTATCACTGCAGTCCCTAAAGAAGTGTCCCTCCCCAGCATCCCTATAGGCCCCCTTCAGATACTGGAAGGCTGCTATGAGGTCTCCACGCAGCCTTC
>JANRGW010047992.1:0-11584 GCA_024733675.1 Psilopsiagon aymara
TCAGAAAGTCCTTGGCCAGACCAAAATGTACTAAGCAGTAACTAAAACATTGGTGTTATCAGCGCTGTTCTCAGGCCTCAAGTCAAAAACACAGCGCTGCACCAACTACTAAGAAGGAGAAAAATGACTGCTACTGCTGAACCCATGACATGCTCCTATCAAAGAACAAGACCACTATTAAATCATTGTTCTCATGAGGTTTATTTTATTCTATACTGCACAAGAGCATATTTCAACCTCAGGAGAACTGGCAAATTTCCGCTTTTAAGTTACCCCACCATTAACAACTTTAACAAATTTATTCGCTTATACCAAAAGTCATACTGAATGAGTTCATAAGCACCCACTTCAACTCTCCTGTTCCAGGGGAAAATAATATTCTACTGAAGTTGACAGCAAACACAGAGCTATAATTCAGCCTCTTGATGCACATGATTTTAGCATAGTTTAGCTGCATGTTCACTTCCAAGAAAAGTGTAAGAAAAGTTCAAAATGCTGTCAGCTTCTTTCACCCTGAAATCAGAATACTTCATCAGGAAGCCAGTATCACACTATGGAAGATGGTAAGTAAAAACAAGTTCAAAACTTTATTACAGCCTACACTGGTGACTACAATCAGTTCAGTCCAACACAGGTGGGAACGATTTAAACTTTCCCTTTAAAACCAAACACACAGAAGTCTTTCAAAGTTTCTGTCTGGACAGAACTGGATGGAACAGCTCAGGAGAAAGAGAGGAGAAAAAAAAAATGCTGTCTGACTTTATTTTTTATTTTTTTTTTTTTTTAACCTACAAGAGATTGTTGTCCTTTTTGAATTTTTTTGTATTGTGGAGTATTTTGCTTAACATTACTAATTAGGCAGGATGTTAGACTCTCAGAAGAAAATATAAAGGCTTTCAAGTAATTAAAAACTGGTATGATATTCAGACTTTTTCTGGGGGTCTCAATGCCACCCTTAAGAATCAGCAGAGATTAAAATTCAGTCCCTAGGTATCTTTCTCTTTGATTTCTTTAAGGGTCTGAGACTCTGAAGAGATAACCATAACCCTGATATTTTAAACAGAAAGTCTCTCTCCAGTTTACTTAGATCACCCATTTATGCTAACACAAACAGCTTTTAATTTCAAAGCAGGAGGTCCGCTGAAGCAATAGCCTTCCAGACCAGCTGAGGCCTCTGATGGGAACCAGACTGGTGACAAAAACTGTTTCAAGAGAAAAAATACCCTCAAAATTTGTTACTTCGTTGATTTCGTACGCAAGCTGTTTGCTCATAATATGAGAAGCTGTATTTCATTGAAATTATGTAACGGAATCAAGGCTAAAGTAAAATAATTTTGTCCAAAAAGAACTATAATTAGCATCAGTCAGAAGGGGGTCTTGTGTTGCCAGGCTGACCTGTCTAGACAACTGTATCAGGAAATGACATACTGGGTCAAAATCACTTCAGCAACAGTACTGGAATCACCAAATTTGTGTATGAATGTAACAGATTTGGCTATAAAAATATGATTAAATACAAGATAAGTGTAGTTGGCCACTGAAAGCAGCTAGCATTCAAGAGCACTGACTATTTGAGATCAGTTGTAGGCAGAATGTGCTCGTAACCTGGAAGACAGACATAAGTCTTTCTTTGTCATTAGCTTTCCTCTGATGTCTTTAAGGTTATCCCCTGATTTAAGACATAATATCCCCTAAAAATTGCTATTGAGAAGGAAAGCATCTCTATCATTATTATTTTGGGGGGAGATGGATACATATTTAATTGTTTTCTCTGGACTAATGACAAGCCTGACAAAGCTGAAACATTCTCCTTGATATGATGTGAGTGGCAATATAGTGTAGCCATGCTGTAAAACCATGGGCCACAATTTATATGTCTCTAATATACATCTATAAACATTTAATTAAGTTTTATTATGGAGTTTCAAACTAAAATCTAATAGCTATATCTCAGAGAAGTACATCTAACATCACTCTAAGATACTTTAGCAGGATCCTAAATGACAGACATAAAAGAGTATATTTAATACAAAGTAAACAATTCCTGATTTTTTTTTTTTTTTTAAACATATCTGTTGATGGAATGTGAAGTTGTAAAGACAAATGCAAGGCAAACAACAGGCAAAGGAAGGAGTGTAGTCCATGACTCACTTTCTTATTACCTTTTTAAATTTTATCATTCTTTCCTGCTTTGCCTACCAAAATACAGTATTGCTGACATAAATCCTTCTGATCTTGCTTTGCCTCCCTCTAAATGTATTCATAGCTCTGAAAGACAGAAATCTACCAATTTGCAGCTACTTTTTCCTATGAGAAAATTTATATAAAAACATTCAAAGGAAAGTTGAGAAGATAACAGGACTGAGTACAGAAGTAGTGACACAAACATCATATAAAATGTAAAGATAAAATGAGAGAAATATTTTCATCGAGAAACCCACTGCATTTGAATTACTGGGTCACCTGCTTATTTAAAACCTTGCTTTACAGCAGAAACATACTTCTGTCTTTATGACAGAAACAGACTTCCTTTTGCTAGAAAAATACATGATCTATATTACTGATATCATTGTGTGGGGAAATGGGATTAAACTTCAGGGATTCAGAAAAAAATACATTTGACAAGTTTCTATTATTTAAATAACAACGCAAACTGTGAAGAACATCTGAGAAGTCACAGAAGTAAAATCATCAGTGGAGTCCCTGTGGCCAGAAGGGTGGCATTTGTGTAACACAATGATCATATTAACAATTCTCAGAAGATCAAATTAGACATCCAAGTGGAAGATGGCTATTCTACATAAACAAAAATCAATATCTAATGAATGGCACTAGGTCTGTACTAAATCGTTTATCTCAAATTCCAGGTTTTGACATCTTCTATATTTGGTTAGTAAAAAACCAATTTTTCACTTTTAAATAGGACATATTTATGCACATTAAGGAAAACAACTAGCTACTGGTACAACCACATCAGAATAAAGACATGGCCACTGATTGCTTTCAGTTCATTCAATGTGAAACAATGTCAAACAAGATAAATATGAGTGGATTTTGTTGCTGTTCTTCTGTTTGGCTGTTTTGTTTACAGACTAATTCTGAAGACTAGACAACAAGTGACAGAAAGGCTTCAACAATGCTAAACTGGCTTCAGACATATGAAATCATAACAAGTCTTATCAGTGTAAAGCTGTAAGATGTTTTTCCCCATTTTTGCATTCACAGCTGTGCTACTCAGCTGCAGCAAAGGTTGCAAGAACCTCATAGATTTCAAGATTTTTGCTTGGTGGTGTTTCGGTTTTGGCTGACAGAATTTCTACTATGTTTTCTTTTAGAATTAAAATTTATCTAAAAAAAAACCTCCAAATCCTCCAATATTTATCTTCAGTTCCTGGTAATGAGTTACTTAATTCTGCGCCTGAATTTGAAAGCAGACGCAATTCTTACATGCCTTTTACATTTCTAAAAAAACTGACTACGTTTTAAGTGGTAAACATTTCCTAAAAATATACCTTCTATTACCTCCTACTTTTGCAGAGGGTGTCAAAAGATAATGTGCTAACAGTGGCATGCCTTGGAAAATACTGAGATTTGTGAAAAGCAGTATATAGTTTTGTGCGATAGGCTATCAAAAAAAAAAAAAAAAAAAAAACAAACAAACAAAAACCAGCCAAGGTAATGTATATCCCAATGACACGACATCCTAGGTTCAGCTGTAACAGTTACTCTTCTCCTTCCTAGTAGCTGGTACAGTGCCCTGTTGCAGACTATTTGAGAACACCACTGATAACGCACCAGTGTTTTCAGTTGTTGCAAAGTAATGTTTACCCTGATCAAAGACTTTTCAGTCTCATGCTCTGTCAGTGACAAGCGGCACAAGAAGCCGGGAGGAAGCAGAGACAGGACACCTGACCCAAAGTAGCCAAAGGGGTACTCCATACCACAGCACAACATGACCAGTAGACAAACTGGGGGGAATCACACAGAAGGGCAGATCACTGCTCAGATTGGGCTGGGTATTGGTCAGTGGGTGGTGAGCAACCATACTGTACATCACTTGTGTTTATTGTTGTTTTTTCTTTCCCCTTTTTATTTTATATTCTCTCCCCTTGTTATCTCCCTTATAATCATGGTAGCAGTACTGATGGTAGCAGTAGTAGTTTTGTATTATACCTTAGTTACTGGACTGTTCTTTTGCCAAACCTTGGGATTTACATTCTTTCAATTCTCCTCCCCAACCCTCCAGGAGCAAGGTGGGGGAGAAGCAGGGCTGGCGGGAAGTGAGCAAGTGGCTGTGTGGTTCTGAGCTACCAGCTGGGCTCAAACCACAAGACAGCATGGTTCCATAACATGTCCTTTCTGTATAAAACCTGACCAGCTGACCAATACATTCACATTATATTGTTCTAGCATTTGGCTACCAATCTAAACAGACTACTTAAAAAACTGTGTCATTATTAGTAGGACAGAAGTGATTTGGAAATACACTTATTCAAGTGACAAGCTGTGTGTTCCCAGTCCCCCCAAAAATATCTGATTTTAGTCTTCCTTCTCAGTGAAAAGTTTTCTTATATGCCCCATCCCTGGCAGTGTTCAAGGCCACGCTGGATCAGGCTTTCAGCAGCCTGGGCTAGTGGAAGGTGTTCCTGCCTGCGGCCGGGGATTGGAACTAGATAGGATTTAAGGCCCATTCCAATCCAAACCCTTCTATGATTCCATTTGTGACTATGCATGGTAAAAAACACACAAACCAGTCTATCTCAGGAAGGATTCACAAGTGTTCTTCACTGCCATCTCTAAAAGTTTATTTATTCCATGATAGGTCATCATCTTGATCATAGAAACTCTTTAGAACAAAGCAAAAGATGAAGGCAATTACTTTCACTTTGTAGGAACTGTCTCAACTACAGAACAGAAAGTGTCCAGCACATACTGCCTCCAACCAGAGAAGACTGAATTACTTATACTTAGTGGAGATATTAAATGCAATAATGTGCAAGAGATTCTGTAATAATCTATTTTTCAGAAGAAGCTTGTTTAAGAACTTGCCTATAATTGAGCACAGATTAATTTGGACTTATGTGAATGATCCAGTATTGAGCCTTTTGCTTTTGACCCCAAAGACATTTTTCTCCCCAATTTTTTATTTTCTCTCCTTCAGTATCCTGGACAGTAAGAGTTATTTTGACAAAATCTCCAATGAAATTGGTATATCCATAACAAAAAATTTTATTTTGTCAAAGGCTACATTCCTTGACTAGGGATTGTAAATCCTATCAACGTAAAGAAACTTTTGCAGGTAGTCATAAGAGGACCAAAGAAAATATGTTTGAGAGTAGTGATTAAATCACAAATACACTATATTAAACTGTTATTACATTCAATATGGACACACATTGTCACAATGTAGTGGACATGAAACAAAAATACGCAGTCCCTTTAAGGTGGGTTTTTCACTGTGATCCTTCATATTTTGGTTTAAAAGTGGTCTCTGTGCTAGCAATTCCAAAAGGCTGGAGTAACCTTTTTCTTCAGGGTCATTCTAGAAATCAAAGATCCCATTGAACTTTGACGGCCAGTATTTCAGAGAAGAGCCATGAGGCAAGCTGAGACAGAACTCAGCTGGCGTGTCACAGAGCTAATGCATTTCATCAGGCCTGTGTTACTTCTGCCTTTTGAATGAGTAACTCAAGTCAAATATGCTCTTTTCACTTTCTATTTTCACTGAAAAACCAAGTATTTTCATATGGCACTACAAACAATTTGGTGTTGAAAGGTTTTCCCTTGAGGGAAATACAATCCTCCAGGAAGACTGTTACATGGCTTCTCTGAAAGACATTTCCGATTTGTCTGCAGAGCACTCTGGATGACAGAATTAAGTAGACAGTTCTACAGAAAAAGATAGAGAAAATAAACTCCTCTGCCACACGCACTCTAAGACAACAAACACTGTGAGCTGCTATGAACCAGAACTTCTTTCAGAACTAGAGGAACTAGGCAATCTTAAAATCTTTCCATTGCTATTTAAGGCACAGAAAAGCTACCATTAAAATTAAAAATAATAATTCTCAATCACTCTCTGCTTCTCAAAAAAATTAGTAGGCCAATGATATACTTGCTTAACATAATTAATACCTAATTCCTAGAGGCTGATATATAATTTGATTTTCAGTCTATTTACTGAAAGTAGGAGTCTGAGAACTGAGAGATGTGAGTTAATGAGAAGTTAGTATAGAGCAAAGACACATAATTTATTAAAACTTCCTGGAAATGGAAACAGTATTTCACTTGGCTGTGATTTCACCTTTCTCATCCTTTTCTCTTAATTTTCCAGTACTAGATGCACTGTGACTTCCAGGTAAAATGGCCCTGCTATACAAACTATACAAAAAGATCTTCAAAAGTAACGTCTACAAAGACATTAAGGTGAAAATTCTCAGAAATGAATTCTTTAGGGTTAATTTTGAACAGAACTCTGAACCTGGAGCTCCTAAACCCAAATTTAACCCACATCAGATAAAACCAGGGGCTACTTAAAATGTGGATTATGTTGGGTGGCATAAAAAAAATCAATCCTTTTGCTTGTACATAGTTAGTCAAGTATTTTTAAAAATAAGAAATGTAGATTGCAAAATAATGTAGACTTATTATTGCATTAGAAAGCTATTTTAGAAGTAATACATTTGTACATTTTAGAAAAATTTCAGAAGGCTGCACTGAAATACTCTGTTTCAGGCAGAATGATGCAAAGTATATGAGAAAGAAAGGCTATTTACTGAGTTTCAGAAAATATTACGTTCTACATTTTCAGTAGACTAAGAAGCAGGGCAATAACAGAGCCATTAAAAATCACAGTAGACCTCAGGGAAGACAGAGACATCATGATTAGCTGTTATCTTCAGGCGTTATAAAAGAGATTACATTTTCAGCTACATTAGGAGTAACACAGCACAGTAATCCAGATGATCATTAGTATGTTAAAGATAGAAAATTCTGCAAATTTTTTAAAAATCCCATTTTCAAATGAAAGTTCTCCCTGAAGTTTAGTATTTTATACCTCCTGGTATCGTCATTAGAGATTACCATGAGAAAATTTAATTTTCAGTATTATACCAGTAAAAACTGAAGTAAGTCTGCATTTTCTACAAAAGGTGAATTATTAAAGAAGCTCAAACTGCAGAAGAAAATATTAACTTCAGGAATTTTTGTACAGATCATGCGGCCTTACAAAAAAACTGTTTCAACAACTGCTCTGCATTTAAAAACTTTCTTGTAGACTTTCCTTATCAGCACTAAAAAACTTCACAAAGTAAAATGAATTTTTGGTATTTTTTTTTTAGATATGCAATATAGCAGATATTAGAGAGATTCAACAGAATTTGACCTGAATCGCCACAACCCAGTAATACAATTGTAATTAACTTGAGTAAATGATGAAAGATTAGTTATATGAAGTTATTGCTAATTTCTGAAAAAATAAGCATGTTGTGGACTCCTTGAGTGATTACACTACTTCTATGTCCTTTGGGTACTGCATAATGAAAACCACAGATCTAGAGCATTTCATGCATGATTTTTCAAGCCTGTTCCTATTGTGAATGTGAACAGTCACATTAGGTTTACTCCTGTCATTGTCTTCAGTTAGTGTAAATCAGATCAACAAAATTTATTCAGTCAGAAACAAAAATGAATTTTGGGTCAACTTAGATACAGAATACGAGAAACCAAAACCAAAAATCCAAACCATATTACCATGTCATTCTGTTAACAACAGATTTTGCATGCTACTGAACAATACATTACATAGAAAAGTAAGACCTAAATTATAACATACTTCATTTACAATAAAGTTTCCATTTTAAATACTTTAGCTCTGATGAAATACTGATGTTAAAAGAGGAAAAGGAAAGAAACAGAACTGTCAGATTTCAAAGAATCATAGAACCACAGAATCATAGAATGGCTTGGGTTGGAAAGGACGTTAAAGATCCTCTAATTCCAACCACCTGCCATGGGCAGGAGTATCTCCCACTAAACCAGGTTGCTCGAGGCCCTGTCCACCCTGGCCTTGAACACAGTTTTAATGACAATTTATTGTGCTTCCATTCTTTTCTGTATTTCCTATTTTATAAATTAGCCTGTAGTTTGATATTGAAGGCCACCTGTAAAGAATAACTTTCTTTCCTTTGGAAGTAATGTCAGAAGATGAGACAGTACCTTTTAAGAGCAAATGCTGCTTCATTCACTCCTTAAATAATACAACACTACTTCTCTGAGGAACAATAGCATTGTTTGAACATAGCAAACAGGTTTTGATCTGGAGAAGAAATGGGTAGTTTATGTGACTTTTTTTATCTAGAGAAAGGATTGTGACAAACAGCATACAAATCTCGGCTTGTAAAAATACGTAAAGAGCTGTGGTATGTCCATAACCTACTGACCTGACGTTTTCTGTCTTTGCAAGATTTTACAGAAGCTGATGCTATTAAAGGAACCCACCCCCTGTATTTTTCTGTAATGCCTGCACTACTACATCTAGGAAACATTACTACTGGAAATGATGGGATTCTTTTTAAAGCTGTTTCACAATAGAAAGAAGATCCAGCAGGAACCCTGTGTCTAAATGCTCAGACAACGAATCTGCTCTGCCTAAAACAGTGTTACATTTTCTGAAATTACTTGACAGCATTTTTCATTAATTCCTTCTGAGCGTTCAAAAATCAATGTTCTGCAATGACCTTGTTACACCTTAAGACAAATTTCCCTCAAATGAACTCCTAATAGACATGGGCTTCTTTTCAGCGGAATTCTTCCGCCACATGTATTGTAGATGGAAGTTTTGAAAGATTTAAAACATAACCATGAGCAAGCACCTTTACTGATATTTCAGATGCTTCAAACTTCAGAACTGTTTCTAGCAAAATGAAAGAAACAGTGCTATTAAAGACTTGCTGTGAAAGATCTCTCTGCTTCAGGAGGTAAAAGGTAAAAATCAATAAATTTATGTTTTGAGGCTGTACAGAACAGTTCTGAATATACATAAAATGACAATTTTTCATAAGAAAATCAGTGATTAGTATCCTCTACCTAGAACAGATTTTCTTTCATATGAAGAGAGCAACTGCTCATAATGTGGATACAGTGTTAAGAAATGAAATTTGCATAATCTGTAAGAAGTACAAGTCATTCTCTTAGCATTTTTTCCCTCTTACCTGTGCTTGGTCACAGAACTGACGTCTACAGTACAAACTCACATGTAAACTGCAGAGGAGAAAGCTTCATAACAAATTCCATTAATTCAAACAGACTTTTTTTTTTGATAGTACAAATTTGGTGCTGCAAGCCTGTTTGTTTTAGAATCACGGAACCATAGAATAGTTTTTTAGATTTATTTTAAATGTTTATTAGTCAGATATGACAACAACAACATTAGTTGCAGAATAACGGTGTAACCTTTCCACTACAGACTCTTTCTCCTAGGACATGGCCCAGATCTGGTGGATAAGACCTCAACTTTAGATGTCTTCTTCACGCCACTGGAGAGATACCTATGTGCGGTTTGCTCCACATCCTACTGCTAAACGCTTGGCAGTGAGCCAAATTCCTGTGCTTTTATCAAGTCAATAAATTCACAACACTGGATTACAACAAGCATGACAACCCATTATATAAAAGACTGCTATTTCAATGGCCTTTTAACTCTCCCCCAATTTTGCTTTGTCATTTCCTGATTTATAGTTAAAACAGAAAGCAAAATAAAGACACAAAAGTTCTACTATGATTTTTCCCATTATAATGGCTAATATTTTTACAGCACCTACTTCATATGGTAACCTTAAAGTGATAAACTCAAACCAATGCAAAAATCACTCCACCTCCATCAAATATAGAGCTATGCATAAAGACAAATAAAGCAGTTATCTACAAACGTATATTGATACCCTACTTATTTTAAGACAAGAGGAAAATAAGAAATCCACACACGAAGTAAAAGAAGTAGGCAGGTTATCCACAGCAGAAATTGCTGTACTGTAATCTGGAGGAAAACACAGATTCATTACTCTTCAGGAAACAGGAACAGTCTTCTGACAAACATTTAGTATCTTGAGACTTAGGTCTCATCTAGAAGGCTAAATAATCTCTTGGATCTACCCTGCCACTGTATATGTTCACATCAGTATAGGACATGTTTCCTTTGAGAATCATGTCCTGTATTTTCTATAGTAAGTGATCTCCCATCAAAGGACTTGCCAGCTTCCCATGTGAACTCTGAAGAGAGAGAAAAATGCTGGGCAGAAAGAACAACAACATAAATATTCTGTTTTCACTAGACATCTATTTCTGCTTATACATTCCTGTTTAAATAAGTCCTCTGAGAAAGCCTGCTGAAAAATAAAAAGATTTAACTTCAGGTATCTTGAAGCAATTCTCTATGCCAAAATGACAGTTCTCTCCTTTCCAGCACCAATTCAAACTCCCTCCTCTCCTTTTCAACCATGGTCACAGAAGTGTTTTCTCTATTTCTGTGAAATGCTGTCAGCACCTCCTGAAAGTGCAACAGAGAATAAAGAAAGCAGCAGGGCAGATGGTAAAAGATGGAGCCTTAGTAAGGATGCTCTATTCGCGTGATGCAGTGATCAAGACAGGAATTTCATGGTTGCCAGGAGGCATCTCAATACCTCCCTGCAGGACTAAAGCTGATGATCACTCTGAGCGGGCATACTGAAGTACTGTGGACTGCCTTCAGCTTCTTCTCTCTGCACTTCCTGACTGCAGATCTACTCCTTTCTGTCCTGCTCCACAGATCATTATCCCAGGTTGAGCCTTGCCCCAGACACCTCTCAGCTCTGTCCCTTGAACTGCTTTTGTCAGCAATCTGACAATAATTTATCCCTAGAAAATATGCCTTTATTGCTCCTTATCTACTTCCTGAGAAGAGTATTCTCATATCTCAAAATTTATTTTGTATAATGATTGGTGGAACATTTTACCTTGCAATTAAATATGATCTAGAAGCTTTGTTTCCATACTAATCACTATTCATCATCCTCTGGTCATCTGGCACCTTGAGAAAACAAATAAAGACAGCAAAAATCTACTGAATTTTGCAGTATATTTCAAGTATCATGAGGAAGCAAAACGTGAAGGCAGACAGTGGGACTGAGCGTGCCCTTGGCAAGTTTGCCGATGACACCAAACTGAGTGGTTTGGTCAATATGCTGGAGGGAAAGAATGCGATCCAGAGGCACCTTGACATGCTTGTGAGGTGGGCTGCTACCAAGCTGATGAAGTTCAACCATGACAAGAGCAAGGTCCTACACCTGGATTGGAGAAATCCCAGGCACAGCTACAGGTTGGACAGAGAAGTGATTCAGAGCAGCCCTGTGGAGGACTTGGGGGTGTTGGTTGATGGAAAAATGTACATGAGCCTGCAGTGTGCTCTTGCAGCCCAGAAAGCCAACTGTATCCTGGGCTGCATCTAAAGGAGTGTGACCAGCAGGTTAAAAGAGGTGATCCTGCCCCTCTACTCTGCTCTCGTGAGACCTCCCTTGGAGTATTGTGTGCAGTTCTGGTGTCCTCAACA
>JANRGW010047992.1:14460-29952 GCA_024733675.1 Psilopsiagon aymara
TACTACTAGTAATAATAATGACAAGAGAAATACAAGGGAAAAGAATACAACAGCTCACCACGTATACCCAGCCTGACGAAGCCTCCAAGCCCCTGCCTTCTTCCAGGTCTCTGCTCTCCATTTCTGCTTCCTGTGCATGATGTGCTGTGGTATGGAATACCTCTTTGGTCAGTTTGGGTCAGGTGTCCTGCCTCTGCTTCCTCCCAGCTTTCTCTCCTCCCTGGCAGAGCATGAGGCTCAGAAAGTTCTTGGCCAGACCAAACATCACTAAGCCATAACTAAAAACATTGGTGTTATCAGTGCTGTTCCCAGGCCAAAAGTGAAAACCACAGAGCTGCACCAGCTACCAAGAAGGAGAAACATGACTGCTACTGCTGAACCCATGACAATTTTAAAGGTTTTTTTCCTACTGAAATAGTTCTTCTCTGCACCAAAAAATAAAAGAGCATGTATGTATTACCTCTCAAATACCCATGAATTATATTTTGAAAATCTGTGAGAATGCAGAAAATTATTTTTTCTATATTTTTATACAGTAAACTGAAGAAGGGAAAATAAGCTATGTTTTCAAAGGTAACAGGATTAAAATACTGAAGTTTTTGGACTTGGTATCTGTGAAGAGTCTTCCCTCTTTACCAATAAAATTAACCCTCATTTGAAGCAAAAAAAAAAAATTGATGAGACTACTTACAACAAGTAATTTTAACACCACTATTATGAGATTTCTAACATAAAGTAGTTGACTCCAATTTTTATTGGAAGATAGTATCTATGAAACAAATGGAAATAAAACCTGCTGCAGCCACATCTGACATAAAGCAGTTTGGTCTGTTTCATAGGGCTCCTCCACTTTACAGTTACTGATTACTATTATAGTCTTTCAACACATCTGCTTTCCAAGACTTCGAAGCACAGACCACAGGGAATGTAAAACTATGCAGCTAGCTAGAAAAAGATTTAATGAAATTATGAAAACCATTCTGCCATATTTTACTGTGAAATTTACAGATTAATTTTTTTGTACTCTTTTTAATCAGTAAGGTTATTGGCATTTTCAACATCACTGCTTTGTGGGTTAGCAGCAATGAAACCCTTTCACACACCACCTGAATCACAGACTATTTGTTCCTGAGTGCTCAGTTAAGTCTCCTGGTGGTCAATCACATTGTAAAGATCAGAATGATTTCCTATGTCCACCTTTCACAGCTTGTAAGTGCATGATTAGGTTAAATCTAAAGTTGAAAAGGGCTAAAACCCTAAAATGATATCAAAGGATTGCAACAATATATTTAAGTAAAGAAATGTGACTGCACTGCTTTAGAAAAAATCATTCTCTGGCTACTTTTAGTGGGCACAAGGAGAATGTGTGTTTTAAGATTACTGTATTTCTTAATCTTTTGTCTGTGCTTTTGGCTATCACTTTGCATTGCCAGCTCATTCAGATTTTTTACTCTTCTGAACATGTATTTATCAGATTCTGATTTTCCATTCTTTGCCCATAAGGTATAATTTTTCATAGGCATAGGAAAGTGTATCACACAAGCCAACATTTTAGACTTAAGATGGGAGGTTAGTCTCCTTAAGCTCCCTGGATCAGCAAAAGAGGAAAAGTTTTCTTTAGAGAGTCATTTTTATCATAATGTAAGTGCTAGAGAAGATCTTACTGTACATTCTTCAAATCACCCTCTGGAGGAAGAACTCTCTCTCCTGACTGTACAGAGTGTCAATGCAGCCTGGCTGTCCTGGACATCAAAGTGCGGTTGCCATGTTTATCCTTTTACCTAGCCACCTCCTTGTACTACGGTTAACTTTATCTCTCTAAGAAATCTTGCAAGTATTTCTCCTCTCATTACTAGATCATCTTCATGCATTGAATGAAGGCTTAAACAGGCTTGTCTACACATAGACCAACCTAACAGCCTGCTGATATTAAAGTGGTCCAACTTTGCCAGCTCCTGCCTGTGCAGTTGTTCATTGTGTTCGACCCAGCACAAGCCACACTTCAGACTTTTGCAAGCTGTGCTTCATAATGGATTGGCAAACTGAGCGGCTAACCAAGAAAATAAGCATGATTTATGCATGGGAAGGTGCAGAAATATACAACTCAAAGTTGGACAAGCAGAACTACTGCCCTAGAGGCAATAAGCTGTCAAATCATTTCATACTATTTTGCTTGCCTGCCCTGATACAAAAAAAAAATCAGTGTGTTTAACGATTTCATTACGTTAAATTACCAGTTATAACACTAATTAACAGTTAAATTAACAGTTATAACACTTATTTTATACTCAAAGTATAAAATAAGCTTCCTGAAATCTTGGAATTTTGAAACCTTGTATCCTGTTAGTCCATGAGATAAATGTTGTTCAAGAAGTTACAGAGAGAGTGAGGTCTCTGTACTTGCCTGACATCTCTGCATTCCTGCTTAAAGCTCTAAGACATTCTTGTTGGGTTCTTACCCCAACCTCCCTTCATGTCCCCCCTGGTTTACGGCAAGCTCAGTTCCTGGACCTGGTTCTGTAGCACGTATGTGACCAATTGACTGTCCAAACAGAAAGGTAAAACTGAGCTCACATTAAATAAGGAAGAGCAATTAGGGTCTTTTTTCTCTCCACCATGCACCCACTTTCATAACACAGTATCAAACACTTTAGTGTATTTTCGATCCATAACATTGGAGCCGGAGGTAACCCTTGTCACAGCAGCCCACCTGCTGTGTTTTGGATTTGTGACCACAACTGGACCTTGCTAAATATGCTTGAAACTGTTCAGTAGATTCAGAATTACTGATGTGGAGAGCAACACAAAAAGTCTCATTGCTAGCAAAAAAAAATCTACCATAAGCACCTCCACAGCTAATATGAACAAAATTCTACAAATCTCACTCCTCTAAACAGATGCAAAGAAATAAAATAAAACTTTAATTATGTATTTGCAATTTTAGAGAGACAGAGAGCTAGAAGAATAATAAAAAACAAAAATCTACACCTCTGCCAGTTCCTTTCTTAATGTAACACAGATTTTATCTGCCACTTTCAGATACAAAATTCTACTCTTGTGTGTTATGTTTGCATTTTTCTAGCCTCTGAAGCTGCACTTGCCAACCATCTTGAGCTAACATTATTTACTATTTTTGCAAGGCTCTTTCTTTACTTCAGAAAAGAAAATAAAACTGATAATGCACTTTTTCTTTATAATAAAGTTCCAAGACAACATCACTGCAGTTTTAGAGGTTAAAGCATTTCTCCTATAAGTAATCAGAATTCTAGCTAGGTTCTTGAAGTCAACAGTTTCTCAAATATTCTTTTTTTATTGCTGTTTTGGCATTTGTGCTAGAAGTTATACAGTCTCATGGTATGCTGAGTGGCACTACAAGGCTGTTGGCAAATACCTGTAGTATGATACAACACCCTCATTTTGCTTGCAAATAACTGCCTGTATCTTAACATATTTTAACAGAATTAACAAATTGCTGGATTTATTCACAGGCAAACAAAAATTCCAGATGTGCCAATGTATACATGCAAGTTAATATCACTCAAGCACATCACTAAGGGAAAACAAGGCAGCCAGGGAGTTTCCATCAGGTGTATGCCTTTATAACAATAACCTGATTAACACTAGCAGCTGCGTTTAAATTGCTAAATTTATTTAAATAGGAAATAAATATATTTAGTTTGAACAGTGAAATTTACAAATGACTGACACAGTGCTATAAAGGCCTTTTTCTCCATATAACTGGAGGCAACATATGCATACAGTATGCACAATGGAAATGCAAATTTCATGTTACCACTTCATGCGGTCCAGCATCTGTAGACAAACAAGTTGCTATGCATTCCTTTTTCTGCTTGAGTTTGCTGATAAATGTCATAAGGAAATCCTAGACTGGGGTGTCAGGAATTCAGTTGAAATCAACATCGCACTTAAAAGAAATAATCACAAAGCACTGAAAATAAAAGTAGTGCTATCTTCATATATACTTTGAACTTTCAATTTTGAGCAATCCAAAGAAATCCTGCACTTCGATCTTATGTTCCAATATTATTTTCTATACAAATAAAAACTGATGTAATAATTTAAATGTATACTGGTTTAGTTTTTGATCTAGTCAGCAGTAAAATCCAAGTAACACTACAATTTTTGAGTAAAGAACATTTTTCTGTGACAAAAAGGTACCATAAGTTTTCGACGCCCTATTTAATTCTTGATGCTCACTGCAGTCCCTCTTAATTGTGAAGCAAAGCATTAAGTAGAATCCAAGTCTTCAAACTCGAGATCTGTAAATGACATACAGTGCTATTTGTGCTAAAATAAGCACATCTTTTAATGCATACTGCGTCATTCATTGCTCCCCTTTAATCTTAACACAAAACTGAGTATGTATGGTTTGTTTTCGAAAAAGAAAAAGCCAAATAAATACATGAAATTTTTTACCAGTTTCTAATGTGCAACTTTTAGAGAGTTACCCCGAATGCACAAACCTTCAGAACAGAACTTTAAACACACCCTATTTCACTTCTATGTTTCTGTTCTGATTATGACTAAAACAACATGTTAACATCTAGAATTAGATCATTACAGATACTTTATATAGAAAGACCTAAATGTAAATGAAAATATATTTAATTAGACATAACTGAATTGTTGCTTCTTTTGTCACAGCAGTTAATATGAAGGGCTCCAAAATAGGAAAACAGCTCCACAGAACTTGCATTTTAGAAGGTGCATTCCATGATGCAACTGGTACAGGAGTTATTCAAGCTACAGCAACGGAAGGCATATGCTGTCACTTATGTAAAAATTTCAGTCAATAAGCAAATTTCCCTCAATTTTTACACACACACTCATCCCTCCTGAAAGAAGCTGTGACAAAGCAGCGAGTGAACTAAGATTTTCAGGCAAAGTTTCTGCAGTTTTTCCTTAAACCAAGCACCCCTATGCTGATAAGCAGTAATTTCTGGAGGAAATTTACTACCAGATACACTGGAACTCAGGACTTGAACAAGAGAACTCAGGACTGAGACTGGCTACAGAAATGTGGTTTTAACCCTGAACTACCTAGCCTGTCTCTCAGGACTGCTGGAGTGCAATTCCATGGCTCAGTGTGTTGCAATATGTGCAGTCTCCTACGGATCCTGCTCTCATTCTCCATCTTCTGAGGATCAGCCTCTCAAATCCACTATTCTCAGGTCTCCCACTCCCTGCTTGTGCTGCACACCTCTTTGTTTCTTTCTTTTGCTCTCCCTTATTCCCAGCCCACTCTGCCCTACACTCCAGAAACTTCTTTGCTGAGTGTGCAGTTACTGTGAAGGAGAACCATGGTCTTGGGGACAACAGAGCAAATATGCAATGCTTTCTACTCTTCCACAGTCTTTAAGTGGAATATATGCATACATTCCACTTAGATGATATATGTATGTAGATGCAATATATATAGATACCTAATATATAATATGTAGGCATTAGAAATAAATGAGATACCGAAAGGCTTGTAGAAAGAGACAGGAGAGTATTTGCTAGACAAACTATCGAATTTTAAATAAAGTCTAAAAGGTCTGATGAAGGTTTTTTTTGATATTTCAAACCACTGACATTCACGTTATGAAAACGGTAACTTGCTTCAGTTTCTCTGGCTTGTCGAGTTTCCCTTAGACTCTATTTACCCTCCTAACCATTATAAAAATCTTATTAATAAGGTAGGCTGGAGCAGATAAAAAAAATACCTGCAAACAAATACTAGAAACATTAGTGTAAGAAAAAGTACTATATGGTGTATATCTCACTAGCAAATCCAGCAGCCTTCCTCTCAACCAACTACACCTACACAGCAAATAACCACCTATTTCTCAAAAGAAGGGAAAGTATTTTAACGTGCTATTACCCCATATTTTTAACTTTTCTTTCCTACTAATCTCATTCCTCTGATTAGGCTTTTTGATCCATTATTTATCTTAATAGCCAGCTGTTGAAAAACTCACATGCAACCTGGGCTGCTCTAATAGACTTCAAGACTTCAAAGTGCTACTTGGGAATGGATCCAGACTCAATTTACTCCCATAAAAAAAATACCTAGGTAGCAATTTCATATAAAATCACTCACACTGGCTTTCTGTTGCTGATGGAAACCCACTTTTACACACGCTGATGAGTTCACACCCAGGCTTATATGGCTGGGCTTTTAGGAGTTAAATACATGCATATTAATTAAGCATTATGACTGTGCATTGCAGGGACAAAAAGAACAAACAAAACCAAAACACCACAAAACTTTAAGGCATTACAACTTGAGACATTTCCATAAGGTCATCATCCAGATTAAAAATGCATCACAGACCATCATGAATACAGAACTATGACCACAAAATACAGCACTTCCCTAACTATTTGCACATGCAAATAACTGATTTGTAAATAAAATTCAAGGTTACTGTGAATCTAAATTAGGGATAATAAATAATTCTGCACAGTCCTAGATGGCTAAAGTTTTGAGAATTAGGGTGAGCATCTATATAAATGCATTACACGTAAGTGTCACTCTAATTTGGAAAAAAAACCCAAACAAAACACTCATAAACCAAAAACAACTTATGAACAAAAAGTACATTTTAAATATACTTCTTGTATTAGAAGAAAGACTTTTTCAGTAATTTTGTCAATAAACTGCAAGGACAAAAATAAATATATTTTCAGGAAAACTGAAAATTTTGCATTTTCACAGAGATTACTGTTCTGTAAAAGTTATCATTTACTGCCCACAGATAGAGATATACTTTATGGATATGTAACAAAAATCTATTTGCATATATTTCATCAATATACAGCAGTAATTGGCAGTATGGCTGGAGTGGGGCTAGATGCCAGTACCTTGAGTTATATGATGCCTTAAAGATACTATAACACGAAAATTGGGCAGGTAATGAAAGAGAGCAGGGAATACAGAGTAAATAAATACATAGTAAGACTTACCTTGATACTTCATATTCTTAGGCAGTGGATATAGTCCCATTTTTTTTTCCCAGGGTTTATCGTTAATGGTTGTAGGCACTTAACTGGAATGTCAGAGACATCCTAGGCACTTTTTTAATCAGGAGAGGGAGGAAAAAAGCACCTTCAGAACATGATTTGAGTGTCAGAATTCAGTGGGTCTCTGTATCTTTCATCAACTATGAAAACAACCTATAGCAACTGTGTTCCTGACTTAGCTATTTCAGTTCTGTGCCTATGGTATGAAGACAGTCATATCTATGGTGAACACACAAATGTCAATGTTTTTAACTTCTGCTGGCCTGCTATAGCACATGAATCTTCTTGACCTTCAAAAGATTAAAATAAAAAAAAATTAAAATATTACTCAGGGAAAGCACGGGGGTTGTAGTAGTGGCAATAAAAAACTAATTTGGTCTACAGAATTTTTATTACAGGTCACCCGCCACAATGTTCTGATAACAAAGGAATAAAAAAACAGTTTCCCTGCATATAAATAGCAAAGTACGGAAACCCATTTATACTCCCAGATGTATACAAGTTTACTCAAAGTGAACAGACAGGGGGTTCTATTAACCTATATCAGCATGCTGTGCTCCCAATTCAACAGATGTCTCCTGTTAGCTCAGCATCACTGAATGTCTCTCAAAGGCACAACAGGGGTCTCCACGCACAAAACTGACCAATCTTTTTTCAAAACAACCTTTGAAATGGAAGCAGTATGCTGACAGCAGCATCACTGGCATCTCAGCTATAACACTGTTAGCTCAGTGACATGATTTGCAAACTGAGAACTACCTCATTCAGTCTTCTTTACTGTCTGTCAACTGTCTGGAGAGCCTGAACCACCAACAAACTCCTCCTCCCCCAAAAGATGCCAAAAAAAATGCCTTGGCTTTTTCTCCACAATACTAAATTATCCCACTGCTTGTATGCTTGTAGGTCTTCTGCACACTGAAGGTTTTTTTTCATGGTTTCAGTGCAACCTTCAATCTCACCATTACTCGTAACAAAAATCTGAATTTTGTCTATCCAGACAAAAATTCAAAATGGTCGGGTATAATGTTATTGATCTCATTATAGCAGCATATCTCATCTTCAGTATTCAAACAGCAACAGTTTCTGAACTCCTTTGATTTCTTATGCTGTAAAGGCCAGTTAGCATTATAATCAATCCTGTAGAAAATAATTACTGTCCTCATCTAACCCATACATTTTGGTAAACCAGAATACTTTCTTAGTGTATTATTTATTAAAAATCCCATGTTATACTTCATAGTTGCATAAAGATGTTGCAATATGGCTAAAAGGTAAGAATCTAAACACTATCATAAAATGAGAAAAAGTGTGTCTCCAGAGCACAGCAAACAGCATCAACTGCCGTTCACAGACTGAAAAAATGCAGATAAATGATCAAGTTACAGAAAAAAAAAAAAAAAATGGACAGAAGAAAATGTGAAATACTGATTTACAACCTGTTAAGAAACAATAATGAATGCTGGCACAATCCATGAACAGGACATTCCAGACTCATTGAGAAGACTCATTTCAGGGGACCCTGCCAACAAAAACAAGTAATGCAGGCCTCAGCAATCTCTTCACTTCTTTCAATAAAGAAGCATAATCAATCAATGATATTGTATTTCTGAGGAGTTTGTTCCTCTTTTATAATAAATTCTATTAATAAAGTCATTCTTTGTTTTTCTGTTAAATCAAGACAGGAAAATGTATAGTATCAGAAACCTTCTCCATGAAAGATAGAATAGACAGGAAAAGGCAGTTTCTCAGGAGAGAGGGCATACTGGATTGCTGAGTTTAGACAACAGAACAGCTTTTGTCTCTTGTAATGCTTATGCTGCAGCTAACAAGCCATAGTTCAGAAAAGCAAACACATAAATTGCTGTTTGGAATAAAACAGTGGATTTCCTTGTTATATTACTATATGATATGCAACTGAATTCTAGGCAATTTTTCCCAAATTACAATGCTTTAACTACCAGCTACATCCTAAGAACTTCTTTGGGTTTTTTGACCTGAAATGTAATATTCACTCTGTGTTCATGCAACTTATAATGAAATACTTTCAGTTCCACTTTGCAGCTTCCTCTGTTGACATAAGAAGGAAAATGTGGAGAGGAACCTGAATCTTCTAACATGCATGACCTCTGTTTCTTCAAAAGCTCTGGAAGAACTCTTTATTCTTTTATATTTTAGCTTCATTTCCATGGCAGCACAATGTGATTCATATTGATCTAAAGAGGAAATCCCTCAGGAAAGGTTCACCTCTCTTGGGTGTCTGGTTTACCATTTTGATTTACTGTAGCTTTGGCCAGGCTTCACACCAACTTCTATGTAATCATCAAATACACTTGCTAAAAATACACATGAAAAATGGTTCTCCTGACTATGTCTGTGCCTGTAATTATTGCTAAAGAGTTTTCTGAAGAAACTTTTCTCTGATAATATAATACATTGAATAGAAAGATCGCAGAGGTCTGTATTTTCCTGGATACTGCGAATTATGACTGTTCTCCCAGCCTTAATTAATGTTTCTGCACTGAACACATATATTAATAACTGATCGTTATGAACTCTGTGAAAATAGACAGAAACCAGGTTAATCAATATTCTTACTTTAAAAGAATTTTTACTACATACAAATCTGGAAATGTAGCAAATTAATTATTTGATAGCACTTTGCAAAAAGATCCATTACTTGTTGCCTTGGACTCCCTTCCTGTACCACACCTTACAAAATATGAAGTCGCAACTGTTGCTGAGTTAGCAACAGCAATAGCAAAAATGGGATCTTGAAGGTAGATGAAGCACTGCCCAAGTGACTCAATGGCCACAGATGAAACCTTTAAAGACTGAGTACTGAAAATCACAGACTGTAAATTTTATCTAAACAGAAATAATAATACTACTTATGTGCATCTTTGCAACACAAGTCATACCATATGTTATTCAAAAGAAGCTGAATTCAAACATTTCAGGAACAATGGGCATTTTGCTAGGATTTCATCACTGAACTGTAGAATCCACTAGGTTAGAAAAGACCTGTAAGACTGTTAAGGCCAACAAATTTGTCAGGATACACCTAACAAGTAACTGTGTTGGATACCACTTATTGGCTTAAATTGGGATAGGAATGGTTCTAATATGTCATGGATAAAATCATATATAGTGTTATTATTCCTAGCCTACCAGGAGAACAAGTAGATATTATCAAATACCAGCTAAGCTCTTTCTGCAGACAACATCTATCTATTTGCAGAGCTTTAGAGTAGTGATTTTCCAAATTGTAACTATTGATTACTTCAAAGATTCCATAAGTCATCATGAGGAAAACCACTCTGACTAAATTAAGTTTGTATGTGCTAAAAAGCATATGCAATAAATAAAGACCTAAAGCAACCTTAGGTCTAACAGACACAGTTCAGTATTTTCTGCAAATAAGAAGAGGAGAAAATTACATTCAGAAGTGTAGCCTTTTTTGACCTTAAATTATTCATAAAAAGACACTGAATTCTTACAAAACTTCCTCTACTAAAAAGAACTTTAAGTTTCATATCTCTAGAATCCACAATGATAGCTAGGACTGAATGTTCAAGCTGGAGAAGCTCTTCAGGTTTACACTACTCACACCAAGACACTGATGACTCAGGTACAGTTATTACACATTTTCTGTTTACATGATGCAGCACAGGGAAAAAGTGATTGACATTTGTAAATTAACTTTATCACAAAATCCATGACTTAACTACGCTATTATTCTGATAGATTATTTCATTAAATGACTAAAAATAGGATTTACATCACAAGCCACATTGCTTCTACATCCTCCCTCCTACCTGCTGTTTTTGTCAGAAACAAAACCACATAAAAATCAGTATCCAATTACAGATCATAATTTACTTTCTTCAAATTTGAAACTTCTCAGATGAAGGAATCTGGCACAAGAGATCAGAGTAATAGCGTTAAGCCAATAAAGGAATTGATTGCTTCAATAGGATAATCCTTTTTGCAAGGCAATTCATACCCTGCTAACCCAGAGGGAAAACACTAGATAAACTCACTGCGAACTTTTAATAAATTTAAAGATCTATGAATTTGTACAATGCAGAGCATTTCCATAAGCAACTTGTTTGCAATTCTTCACCTTTCCTTCTTTAGTTCAAAACTGATTACTGTGTTCTGCTGAATCCAGATGACCTCCTATTGATTATATAACATTACCATGTACTTAGAAAAGTTTTAGCATGGCAACAGTCACAGTGGGGAGTGATGTTTTCTGCCAAGCACCAATTTCTCAATATTGATGCAAGACAGAAGAGCACATTGCTTACATGAAACGATCTCTGTGTTAGCCTTCATTTCTCTTGCCCTGTAAAAACACCGGAATGCTTTATCTCTACTTTTTTGTACACACATTGAAAATACGTGGATCACTATTCAATCCAGCTGCATAGCAACCCTCTCTCCACAACTTACGCACTGGACTTGAAAAGGATCAGAGAAAGAAGACAGGCATTAAGTGTTAGCACTACATCTTTAAGAGCTAGTGGAATGCTTCTGAAAACTCATTGATGTTCCTTAAAAGAAACAAATTCATGGCGCAATCTAATCTCTCTCACAAAATTAGTCCTACCTATTCTCCAGCAACCTCTTCAATCTTTAGGCAGAATTAGCTGATTTAAGTTTCAGTGCTACGGAGATTAATGGCAGCTTTAATTCTGTTCAAACTGAACTTCAAAAATCCAGTGCCACAACCCATATTTTTTTGTCAAAGCTTTAGAAATAAGTAAGATTTAATGTCTCTTTTAGATCTGTTAAAGAATAAATATGATCATTCAGAGTTTTGTCTTAGTGCTAATCACAGCAAGCTGATATGCAAGATCAGAAGACAGTTTTGTACTCCGAAAGATAAACAAGAAACTCCTCATGAAATAGCAGTGACTTTTTAAAATTTGATAGTCACCAACAGGTCATCTGTGTTAGTGATGACACTAACAAGAAAAAAAGAAAATCTTTTGTAGTTCACATTTGATTACATTTGAACAAAAAGGAATCTTCAAAATTACACAGCTATAAGCATATCTTTTAGATTCCAGATTCTTGAAGACTGGGAGGCTCATAACTTCAGTTGAAGAAAAGTTGCATCATCTTCTCTTCAGTTTCACAGATCATTAATAGGGAAATATGATAAACTGTTTCAGATGACCATCATCAAAGAACGATGTGACTGAATTATGTTCAATACTGTAGGAACTGTAGTGGCAATATACAGTTACTTTTCTTCAGCAAGTAGACTGTTCTATGAAGCCAGGACAGTGATAACTGGGAGCCTTGCAAGACTTGCACTCAGCACTAATATAGCTATTTTCATATAGATATTGTTACAATATAATTGAAGCACTAGGAATTAAATCAAAACCATGCTAAATAAACTTTAGTGTAAAGTGATTGTGGGAGAATCTCTTTCAAAATCAGTATTTGTGCTCAAGTAGTGCTAGAGTATTTCAGGTGTGACATCACAAGATGATGACATTATGACCTTTATTCCTCCATGCTTCAAATTCATAAGATTTTCCTGTAAGGCTGAAGTATATGAGAAAGACAATTTCAACCTTTACTCAACATTTCAGTTAGCTCATTAGTATTACAGAAAATACTAATCATGCCCTTCATATCAGTAACTGCAAGGTTTGCCCGGCAGCTGCAACACTTATATAAATGAAAAGAATAAGCAAACATGCCATCAAAAATTTCCCCATCTCCAAATAACCACAGATAACTGAGAAAAAAGATATTAAATTGGATTTTTTTTAAGGAAGAATAAAAAGAGTGAGAAGAGAAAAAAAAAGTGAATAAGACAGAAATAAGGCAGTTTACATTTCTGCTAAATCACCTGAAGAAAGACTGAGCGGGTTGAAGCATGCACACAGTATGGCCTAATCCATTAAACACAGAAACCTCTAAACTGTGACCAGGAGCATAACACATATTGCATTAGTGAGGCTTTGCTGTTTGTTAGCTTGATGTCAGAATCCCCTCCATGTATAAAACAGACAGTTTGCTAATCCACATATTTGTAATTCATAAAACTCTCTTAAATCTCTGTTGACAAATGCATAGATGTTAAGAGCAACACTGTAGTGAGGTCCCACTACAATCGACTTCATTACATGTGCACAGTATACCACACTACAGTACCGCATAATATCCTAGAAAATGTAACTTACTAAAACCTAGAGATGATCAGGATCTACTTGGGAGACAGTTCCAACGTCAGGATTTAAAATTTAGTTATAACAAGGCAGACAAATGAGTTTTTCAACAGATTTTCATCTGGAAGCTGAACTTGAAATCCAGGCTTAATGTATGCATTACCACTCATAATCATACTCATTTTACAGCCACCTTCAAAAAAATGACTTAGTTTTATTACTACAAGGCCACTGGAAGCCTGTGGCAACTTCAATCTTTAGTCATATGTTAAGGCACCTAAATATCCTATTCAAGCACATAAGAAAGGTTAGCACGGCAAGGAAGGGCCTGGCGTATTAAGCAGGAAGCTGCCTAAGCTTGGTGAACAGAAATCTTGAGAAGAATTTCTGTTTAAGGAAAAAAAAAAAAAAAAAAAAGAGGCCTGAATGCATCTTCTCCCTCCCCTATGAACCCACAGCCACGAATCATGTCTAGGATCAGGTGCCTACACCAACTACCTCTTTTTCAGAGAACTGCTTTAAAAAGTAAAAATGCAGCCCATATTCAAGCGCAGGAACTCAGTGGCTATGCCACTCAGCTAAATAAATAGGAGGGAAAACCAAAACATCTCCAAGATGCCCCCTTTGCCTTATTTCAGGAAGCATTTGAATCTCCAAGAGAACACCTTAACTACTTGTATTTTAAAGTAATTTATAAGTCTCTCTGTCCTGTATTACATGAGCATCTACTCAGGATCCCCAGATACTAAATCTTAACACTTGTGTCTTAATCCACTTTATCATAGAGGCAGCTGTGCACACCTTTTCTGTGGTTCAGTAAATATCCACATGTGAAGCCCAGGACACCTTGACAGCAAGAAGAACTAAGAAACTTACATGAGCGACATTTAAATAGCATCCAAGATGTGTATAACCTCTACTCCCACACCTGATTAAAGATTTTGTAAGGAAAAGGTGCGAGACTATGTTCAATTATCCAAGATAATGCTTTAATCAATGGGTTTAAAGCAGACCTAAACAGCATCACATTAGTCAAAATGCTTTGTACTGGTTTCAGTAGGCACATCCTGACAAAACCAACTAGGTTATGCAAGAAAGGTGGGACAGAGGAAGATTCATTATAAATTCTAGAATGACAAGAACCTTTGTTTTATTATGACAGTGGCAGATGCCACCACTTGCAAAAATACATAAGCATGGAGATCTCTGTGAAGCACAGATCAGGTAATTTATAGATCCCTCCATTTTGGATCAGTAATAAATTAGGAGTTCAGAGCACCTACATTACAGGTATGCTTCCTTGAGGAATCAATAGCTAACTGTATGTTTACAGAGATAGCCAAACAGCGCTTTTTTTAAAATCACTTTCTGTTACATAATCAGAGCTACACAGCTTCTGAACTACAGATAGTTCACATTCACTGAGCTCTGAGCAGAAGCATAATGAGCTGTCTTCTGTTTGCAGTCATCCACAGAAACACATCCATAATCTCTCTGTAGAAACCTGACTCCTTCAAAAAGGTTGTTCAGAGAAGTGTAATTTAATGAGCTTTATTTTCTGTTCTCTATATATTAACAATACTTTTGTTCAGTGAAATAAAACCAGTATTTAAAATGCTTTAACTTCCCTGTGGTGCAGTGGTGTTTCTCTCTCCACTGGTTCTGTACCACCTGGAAAAACTCACTAGGTTAAGAATAATGGCACAAAATAACTATGACAGGTCAGAAAGCTACAGCTTACAGAAATGTTTGTATGATTCATATTTAAATTAGGTTACTAGAAAATAGGGGAAAATTAATGGTAAATTAGACTGTTTCAGAGAACAGAGATACATGCTGATGAAATACCAAGAGAGAACACTTGTGATTATGATTTTCCCCAGAACATGTCAGGGTCTACTTTCAATAGTTGTCTGTGATATAGTGTATAGCATTAAGATCTCAGCAGAACAGGATTCATACATTTTAGGAGATCAGCATAAGTACTGATAAACACCTTTGGAAAAAGTTCATATGAGTTACAGAATTCATTACTCTGTGGACGGAACCACAGACAAGAGATGACGTCTGTGCCAGATTCCATCAGCTAGCATTATCATTTACGGATTTATAGCTCTTCAAATGCACTGGCTACGCAAATCTGCATGCAACAGTAGCATATTTCAGCTATTTAACAATTCAAAAAGGATTTTCTATAGAGTATTGTCGTGGTTTAAGCCATAAATCAGCCACGCAGTTTGTTCACTCACTTCCCCCTTTTTCTTCCCTCTGCTCC
>JANRGW010047994.1:0-10865 GCA_024733675.1 Psilopsiagon aymara
TGCACCAGCTACCAAGAAGGAGAAAAATGACTGCTGCTGCTGAACCCATGACAACTACAAATGCTACACTATCAATGCTGCACAGTTCAGGTAAGATGATTTTACCTTATTTTAGGAATAGAGATATTAGGTGGATTGTTTAACACTTAATTCTGTTTGGAAGTAACAGAAACATGCACAATGTAACAAAGTTTGGTATCAGAAATAAAAAGGGCGTGGAAATTAACAGCAGGAAAGTACTGTGAGTTAAATAATGTAAAAATATTTGATTGTTTTCTATAATATATAGCATACAATCACTAATATGAACAATTTCTTTCAAATTGTTGAAATCCACAGGATCAATGCCTCATTGACCCTTAAGTGTTGTGTAGATCTTGCTGTAGATTTCTAACAGTATCATTTTTTCACAGAGCCATCCCAGAGCTCTGAACTGATACCTATTTAGCACTGCAAAAGAGTTATGTGTCCCTCCCAATTAATTAGCTTAAAAATTCAGTTTACTTTTTATCTAGGCATCAGTTGGGACAAAACAAGATATGTCCCTTCATTTTAAAAAGCTATTATACGTTACAGACACTCAAATACAAGAGACAGATATCTAACACCTGGGTCAGAGCAATCCCAGGCACAGCTACAGGCTGGACAGAGAAGAGATTCAGAGCAGCCCTGCGGAGAAGGACTTGGGGGTGTTGGTTGACGAGAAAATAAACATGAACCGGCAGTGTACGCTCACATCCCAGAAAGCCAACTGTATCCTGGGCTGCATAAAAAGGAGCATGACCAGCTGGTCAAAGGAGGTGATCCTGCCCCTCTGCTCTTGTGAGACCTCACTTGGAGATTCTGCACAGTTCTGGTGAACTCAACATAAGAAGGACATGCAACTGTTGGAACAAGTCCAGAGGAGTGCCATGAGGATTATCATGGGACTGGAGTACCTCCCATATGAAGATAGGCTGAGAGAGTTGTGGCTGTTCAGCCTGAAGAAGAGAAGGCTTCTTGGAGACCTCATAGCAGCCTTCCAATATCGGAAGGGGGCCTATGGGGATGCTGGGGAGGGACTCCTCATTAGGGGCTGTAGTGATAGGACAAGGAGTAACAGGTTCAAACTTAAACAGAGAAGTTTAGATTGGATATGAGAAAGAAATTCTTTACTGTGAGGGTGGTGAGGCACTGGAATGGGTTACCCAGGGAAGCTGTGAATGCTCTATATCTGACAGTGCTCAAGGCCAAGTTGGACACAGCCTTGGGTGGCATGGTTTAGTGTGAGGTGTCCCTGCCCATGGCAGGGGGGTTGGAACTAGATAAGGTCCTTTCCAGCCCTACCTGTTCTATGGTTCTACTATTCTATAACTTTTTCCCCTGTAATTCTGTTCCACAATAGGTTGCCAGAGCTGGAGGAAACCATAAAAAATATTCCAAAGTTGACCATCAAAAGTACACTAAAGAAATTGAAACAGTTAAGCAGAAACCATTATGTTCTAATCCATAAAGTAATCTAATCCTATTTTTCTTAATTTTATTGTGAAGTAGAGGCCAAAAATTTGAGTTCACTTAAATTTGCTGTTGTTTTTTTTGAAACTAAATTTTCTTAAAATGAATTCACTAGGAAAATAAGCATATATCCAGCTATGACAAGAGTTATCCTACATTTGAAATGCAGGTTTTGAGCATGTACTCTTTGCAGCTATTCAGATCAAGTCTTGTGATTAACAAAATTCCCGGGTGAACTGAAGCCACACAGGTTGATTAAATCTTCATTTTTTTCTGGTCAAGAAAACTTTTCCTAATCAAACCCCCAGAAATAGGAAAATCAATATGATCTTAAAGGAATTTACAGGCAATTGGTCTTGCTGATTACAATTCTGCTGGTCTGCAAGGCAATTTAAGAACATAAATTTAGACAGTATTCCAACTCCTTAATAGAACTATGACAGATAGTGAAAAAAATGGGATGATCATTGGTTAGGTTTCACTAAAAAAGCTAACTAAGTTTATTAATTTTAAATTTTCATATCTAAACACATTATCCTATCATGATGCATGAAATACCTTCATGAGATTTTATCTCATACCAAAATTCCAGATAATTCCAGTAAGTGCCATGTGTAATCTACAATAAAATTTAACATCAGCAAAGAAAAGCTGTATTAATTTCTAAAATGGACTTAGGTAAGATTTCTGACACTCTGCATGTTGTTGGACTCTTTTAGGAGGGTGAGGAGGGGGCAGCTTGTCTGAGAAATTCTAAGTAGGTCATGATTGACATGGGTTAAAACTGGACACTAGTCCTAAGAAAGTGGCTTGTTTTGCACAGTTAAACATGAATATATTTCATGTTGTCTTTTTCTGTTTCCTACTTTATTTTAAGTCAACTCCCCACTTAAGCTGTATTTCTTCCAGCAACAACAGTGAAAGAAATAATTTTAAGACTGGAATGCATAAAAATGATATGAATTTCCCTACAGTTCTTCTCAGTCATAAAAAAAAATACACACGAGGGAATTGCTTCAATTTAACATGCTTAAATCAGCATAAGTGAATTGTATTGATTTAACTTAATTCTCTAACAAGCTAAATTAAGGAACTCTAATTCAGGAGAACCAGAGTTGTACCAATTCAACAAAGTCAATTTAGAAGGAGATTTAGTAAAGTCAATGCAGTTTGTGCATGCATGTAGAAAAAGTATACAGGAAAGAGTATGCTGGATAGCTTTAGGTAATGGTATCACGTATTTCCTTTCCATCAAGGAATATAACACCCATTCCAGGAGAAAAAAGCTTAAATAGGAAGTTCTACAAAGAAATCCCTATGAATTCATCTTTTATCATATCATAAAATGCAGGCATGCGTGGGGGAGGTAATTGTATAAGACAAATACTTCCATCTGTGAAATACAGATTGTTAATATCACTAACGTTTGCATACAAAGTGTCAAAATATCATGTTTGGTGTGAAAAAGATATAGGAAAAACTAAGTGGCACGTCTATAGTGAAACACCACAATAAACAAGAAATACGCAGCATAAGTGACTCAGAAATTAGGCTTTGGGTTCTCTCACCGCCACCTCCCCACTCCCCTTTTTTAACTTTACTCACAAGAAACAGGTTTTGTTCTTGCTTATTCTAGTAAAAGTAAATAAATGAATGCAGTACTGTTAGAGAAATTAACTCATTCCTAACATCTAATGTACTGCTTTATATTGCTTAAAGGTTGCTTTATAGTTCTTTCCATTATTTTCCATGGAAGACTTGCAGGGTGAGGTGTCTGCCTCTGAAGTAATGGCAGCAAGTTTCCCCTTGATTTGGCTAAAGAGGACATTCAGAAGGGCTTTTCTACTACTCTAATTAAGTGATTGAGCAGGACTTCATAAAAAAGTACAAAAAAATATACAACTGTGGTCGGTCTTCCTCTATAAAATCCAAATGCACCCCCTTCATAGAGGAAATGAGCTCCACTAATTTTGCTGTTTTCCTGCTAATCTAAAAAGAAAACAAGTGAAATATGTGCTAATTTAAATCTGATTCTATTATAAATGCCACAGATGTACTTTCCCATTTCCATCTGTAACACTGGACAAACATGTTTGAGAAAGCAATTATTATCCTAGCCTTCAAAATAGGCTTTAGAAGTTTAGAGGAAAGACTTGACGGTTTGTATTTTTCTTAAGAACTTTTTTCTATTGTTTTCTATGAAAAGAACTCATATAATTATCTCACTGAACAAAAGAATAAGAGTCTATCTTTCTGGAAAAGCTTTACACAGGATTTAAGTTCAGATTTTCTGTGTTTTAATAGAGAAAAAATTTATTCGGCTACTATAATGACACAGAAAAAAGAGCTTGAACATAATGAAAAAAATCCACAAGCTTTCAGAACAACTTGTCTGGTTCTGCATTTCCAAAGAATAGGTTGTACATCTACAGATGTTCAGTGTAGTGCTGCATTTCAGGTATGTATCCAAATTTTGACTTTTAATTTACAAAATATTCATGCATTTTTTAATTCTTTCAAACCTTTACTTAGTTTTAGGAGTGTTAGGAGTAGACATGCACCTTCCAGCATCTTCTAAGAAAGTTCTAATTGCACGATTCATACCAGGAGTACATGTGTTAAAAGAAGCCAAGATATGCTTTTTTAAAGCCTGCCTTGGGTTCAGCAGCAGCAGTCATTTTTCTCCTTCATAGTAGCTGGTGCAGGGCTGTGCTTTTGACTTTCAGCCTGGCAACAACACTGATAACACCAATGTTTTTAGTTGCTGCTCAGTAATGTTTACTCTGACCAAGGACTTTCTGAGTCTCATGCTCTGCTAGGGAGGAGGGGAAGCTGGGAGGAAGCAGAGACAGGACACCTGACTCAAACTGACCAAAGAGGCATTCCATACCCCAGAATTTCATGCCAGTATATAAACTGGGGGCAGTTGCCTGGAAGAGTTAGATCACTGCTTGGGTAGGGCTGGATATTGGTCGGCAGGTGGTGAGTGGTTGCATTCTCTTCTCTTGTTATTTCCCTTATCATTATTATTATTGGTGTTAGCAGTAGTGGGTTTGTGTTATATCTTAGTTACTGTATTGTTCTTATATCAACCTGTGGGAGTTACATTCTTTTTATTCTCCTCCTCATCCCTTTGGGGTGGTGGGGGAATGTGAGAGAATGGCTGCGTGGTTCTGAGTTACGGCTGGGCTTAAACCACGATAAAGCCCTAAAAATTTATTAGTGTTATGAGGGATGCTTGACAAGCATTAAAGCAGAATTCAGCTGTAAAAATAATTTAAGAAACCTACATTTGGAAATAAGCTTATCACAATGCTCACCAGCAAGTCATTTAAATTCAGTGATGCTATTTAAATTCTGAAAATGTGAAAGCTCCAAGTCCCCCATTCTCATCCATCCCTGTAGTACCCACTTCTTACCAAGACAAAGGACAACATTTCTGATCACAGAAAACTGACACTGCAAGACAGATTATATGCCACAAGCAGTAGTGGTACTTCCTTGAATTTACTGACTTGCTGAACACTTAGAATACGCTTAAGCATTTTACTGGCCTGGGGTATGCAGACAATTGTATTAACCATATTAAACTTACATAAAGCCTCAAAAAATATAGGATTTATATTGACACTTCTGTGATTAACAGTCTTAAATAGAAAGAAGTAATAACTCAGATGTGCCCAGCTCATCACCATATTTCAGAGAAGATATTTCTCAATACAAACAACTTATAAAATGGTCTCTGACTATATCATTGCTTTTGGGTTATGACAGGTTTGAATGATTTACCTTCTTGGTTTGTCTGGGGGAGGAATAGCAGTTTATTGCAAGCAGTGCTCTTCTGCAGGGATGTATTTGCTTTCCATTATTATTGCATACAGAAAAGAAACCTCCTATACTCCCATTTATAGTAAGCAGAACATAGATCACTACAAATTCAAAATGTGTTGTGCATGACTGGATGTCCAATCTCCAAACTCTTGCTTGTGAAAGTAACCCAATAATTTTGAAAATATTACAGGCCTACAGTAATGCTTTCAGTGAACAACAGTATATCAAGATTTCCCAAACCATACACAGGGGGAATAATCTCTGAAACAGTTCAGAATATAATTCCCTGAAGGAAGTGCAACTACAGCATTTTATGTAATTTTCCTACCTCCATTTAGAAAGTGTTTTTAGTCGTAAGTAACTGACCAAAAAGACCTCAAATGCCAGTAGCAATTTGGCTGGCTAATTCACCCTCATTTTTCCAATCTGTGATTTATCTGATTTATTTACCATTGTGTACCAGAAACTTTCACAGAAAAAAAACTTTTATTTATATCTTTCTGTGACAGTGTACTGTTGTTATGAATTTTCATTACAGCAATACATACTATATTTAGGAGTATCATCGCCACATACTTTAGAAAGGAGAAACAGCATAGGGGCAAATTTTAAAAGCAGTTAAGCGCTTAATGATGCAGTAGGTTTATAGTAATATTTTTGAGAGAAGCCTACAAGTTTAACCTACTATTTAATTCAATAAAAGCCAAGCTCTGAGGTGTTATCAAAAAGTTTAAGTATTAATTAAATCACCACAGGCTTGAATATCTTTAAATTTCTTGCCCTTAATAATTTTTATTGTCTTTTCCACAGTACTGTCAGGGATTTTGAGATGCAAGCTACCAAGTCAAGCTGCTGAGAAGTTATACACCAGACATCTACTTCAGATACTTGAATTTAACAGCATTCATGTTGATGTTTCCAATGACTATCTCTTCCCATCTTGTCTGTTTTCATCTGGCAGGTAAGTGTATGTTTTGGATGGTGAGTTAATTTTTTTCTGTTGTATCTCTCTTCAGTGAACCTTGGAGCTTTTTTCCTGAAAAAAGAGGAAGATCACTAAGAAGACGAAAAGAACATTCAATGCAACATGCCTTGTCACATAATGGATTTGCTAGTGTCATTTCTACATTCTGGAATTCTTCCAAGTATTCTTTCTTTTCTCTATCTCTTAACCCAACAAATGGGTATCATTACCATTGAAGTAGCTCAGCAAGGACAAATCACACTTCTGAAAAGAGACATTTGTATGGTGATACTCTTCTGTGCACAGTTTCCTCATCACAGAAAAGCCACCCAATCAGTATCTGCTCACAGAACAGCGAGAGGCTGCCATCATTCAGTCTGATTTTTCAACTCCTTTCCCAAACATCAAAATCACTGCCCCTCCAAAAACAACCAAAACCTCACATCCTAGCCCCAAAACCAACCAAACAAAATCTATTCAAACTCAAGGGTTCTATCCAATTTATCCACTTTGAATTTTTTCCAATTTAATTTATGTACTGTAAATCAGCGGATGAAAAGACATCAAATAAATCTTAAATGCCTTTTTTAATGCTTTCGGCCACTGAAGTGATGCTCTGCATGATTTGTTTAAGTCTTTGTAAAGCCTATCCTTTTCTTTGCTGGCTGTATTTATTTACTTATTCATTTTTCAAAAGGACATTTCTTCTTAAAAAGTGATTATGTTTTTCAAGAAATGCTTTGTACATAATGTGTTTTGCTCAGCTTCAGCAGCATGGAGAGCACTCTGAAATTTATATGGACAGCATCTTCCAGGTCACCCTGACTCTTTGAGATAACATACAAATCTAGAAACTGTATGCGCTCCCACTGTGAACATCAGAACCCAGAAATGCCTACAAAAATTTGGCAGCCATTAATGTAAACTGGTAATTATGTGCACAATTATCTGACACTCTTGCATAATTAGAGGGCTTTGCACGGGATTATTTTTCAGTTTGCTGGTAGCCTAAAACAAGATCATAGTAAAAAGAATAACTGAAGGATTGAAGAACATGCTTTATAGTCTTTCAGGAGCTCAATCTATTTCACATGTCAGAAAGATTAAAAAGACAATTTGTTTACAAGTGGGAATAACTCAAAGGGAACAGAAGTTTTATAGCAGAGTTGGTACCAAAGAGTTATATTAAGAACCAACAGCTGAAAAGTGAACCTAGACAAGGCAATTTAATCAAAAATGTAAAGCAGATATTTTGATATTGAAGAGGATCTGAGATACTTGAATATCAGCTAATGACTGTACTCACATCAGCAGATAATTTTTAGAAATAATTATACTTCTGAGATTTCTATCTGGTAAATCCTCAAATGCAAAATGAGCAGACCAATATATCTATTGCTGTGATCTATAGCTATACTGTTCTCTAGCTTTGGACTTCATAGTAGTAACACCTGGAGAACCATCCCACTGCACGTTTGGGAATAGCATAGCTGTTACACATGATAATGCATTTAGTTAACAACAGGTTACACAGCACTCTAGAAACAACACACTACAATTCTCTCTGTCTCACAGAAGGATAAAATAGGAATCGTATTTCTAAGTAAAATTATTCATTTGTACTGGGCTTACCTGAATACATGTCAACAGCAGTGTGGTGCTGCCTAGGCATCCCCTGTTTGGAGAGGCCAGTGCTGCCCGATGCTGGACACGGCCACTTCCAGCCAGCTCCAATGGCCCCACCACAGGGCAGAGCTGAGCCCCTCAGCCATAGGTGGGTGCCTCAGAGAAAGCCTGGGATTATGGACAGAAAGAGCTAAAGCAGCATGTACAATCATAGAATCATAGAATAGGTAGGGTTGGAAAGGATCTCAAGATCATCTAGTTCCAAATGGCAGGGACACCTCACACTAAACCATGCTCCCAAAGCTCTCTCCAACCTGCCTTTGAACATCACCAGGGATGAAGCATTCACAGCTTCCATGGGCAACCCATTCTAGTGCCTCACCACCATCACAGTAAAGAAATTCTTCCTCAAATCCAATCTAAACCTCCCCGTTTAAGTTTGAACCCATTACCCCTTGTCCTATCACTACAGTCCCTAATGAAGAGTCCCTCCCCAGCATTCCTATAGGCCCTCTTCAGATATCAGAAGGCTGCTATGAGGTCTCCACACAGCCTTCTCTTATTCAGGCTGAACAGCCCCAACTTTCTCACCCTATCTTCATACGTGAGGTGCTCCAGTCCCATGATCATCCTCGTGGCCCTCCTTTGGACTTGTTCCAACAGTTCCATGTCTTTCTTATGTTGAGGACACCAGAACTGCACACAATACTCCAAGTGAGGTCTCAGGAGAGCAGAGTAGAGGGGCAGAATGTAGTAATACACATTGAATGAGGGCTAGATCCTAACACTGTGCTATGCAGCATGAGAAAGTGAGATAACTCAACTTATCCCTAAATTAAAAATTCTTCACCATTAATCGCTGGTTTGCTTTCAGTTAGTGATGCTGGTCAACAAGTATGGATGTAAGGATATTTATTAACTAGAAGAGTGAGCCTGAGCTGCAAAGCTCTGATCATATTCAGAGCTTTCTACTCTGTCCCTGTGGTAAGCTTATGTTCTCAGGCTAACGGAAGGGATGATTGTGACTTATATGTTAATTTTATTGTAATATGCAGAGAGTAACATTTCTTGTGCACCAAAGCTAGATAGACATTGGATATACTAGCCAAAATCCCATACAATTTTTGCAGTGCTGAGGAAACAGGAATGCTTCTGTACTTAGAAGGTTTGGCTGACATGGTCAAGCTTGATGTTTAGATGGATTTACATAGAAGGAATTGTAATTGCTAATCCAGTGTAACAAAGTATTAAATATGTTGCTACATATCAGTGGAGCAAAATTAAAGCAATCAATTTATCTGAGAGTTCAGCACAAACAAAAAGTGCAAATATAAGGCTTAGCCAATTGCTCTCACAGACTGCTAAGTGAAGGGGGAGAATATGAACTGCTGGAAATAATACTGCATCTAAAGGTAAGTGGAGCCATTTCCAGTAAAGACAGGCTCAGCTGAGCTCCAACTGAACCCACCAAAATATGACTCTCTCTCTCTCCATCTCAGACTTTAAAAAGTAGAAAGACACAAATTCTGGATGAGATTTCAAAGAAACACAAGTGGCTGATTTGCACAAGTGCAAATTCATACCTACATATAAATACAGTCCCCCTTTATAAAGTCTTTTACCATTTCCTAGGCTACTGAAGTGAAAGCATTAAACAAACTAAATAAAAAAACACTCTTTTCCTTGCACTTCTCAGATAACATCCCATACAGTCAGAAAAACAGCCCCTGGAAGAATTTATCGCCTACTCCTTGAAATGTCTTTGTTAAGGAAGAGAAACTGAATCCCTTTATAATTAACATTTTATTGTGTCATTGAATTTAAGCAGTTTGCTTTTCCCTTTCTCCTATATATGGTGCTATATGCCACGGTGTTTCTTCACAGTAATGCTTCGTAGAGAAATATAACAATCATATCCACTCAACTTCAGATAACCTGGTTCAATCACAGAATGTCTGTCACTAATTTTGCAATGCATTTAGACCCTGAAGCTGGTGGATGTATTGGGATTAATACTGATTTCAAAACTCTCATCTTGATTCAAGAAAACATGACAAGGATGCAAATTAACCATTTGCTTCTAAATTTTCAATTTTTTGCAACAACTTCACAATTCAGGACCTAGTGACCTAGCCACTGGGAATTTACTGGGAGAATTACTTAACTGCTAGCATTGCCCATTTTGGCACAATGGAAGAAACAACACTTGAGGAAAAATGTGTGTGACTCAACAAGATATCACCAAAGAAGAGGAAATTTTTTGTAGTTGTACAGTATAAAACCTCCAAAATTTTTCTAGCGGGCCTTTGAAGCACTCAAGGGAGAAGAATCGGTTAATCTTGATAAACCTAATATTTGTAAAGTATTGAAGAGAAGTTCATCTCTGTGTGAAACAACAGCTTACATGACTGCAGAATAAAGGTGTTTCATTCTAGAAGACATGCTGAGTGTTACAATGGATTAAAAGAGAGCATTAAGTCTTGCATAAAGGCAGAAGTTGATAGGGGGCAATAACATGCAAAGGAGCAGATGAGAGCTAAATATTACATACCCACAAAAAAAAAACAAAACAAAAAAACAAACAAACAAACAAAACCACAACAAAAAGACAACAAAACCAACCCAGAAAGCCCAATAATACGATAGTCAACAAGGAATAAAGCAGTTGTCTGAAATGAAACATTCTGCCCTCAAAAAATGAAAACTCCCCTTGAAACAAGTTGATTTACAACATGGACCTAACAAAAATAAATATATCTAGAAAGCAAAACGATCATACAAGTGAAAAAATATGCTACAGTGTCATGGGTTCAGCAGTAGCAGTCATTTTTCCCCTTCTCGGTAGCTGGTGCAGTGCTGTGTTTTTGACTTCCGGCCTGAGAACAGCACTGATAACACCAATGTTTTTAGTTATGGCTTAGTGATGTTTGGTCTGGCCAAGGACTTTTGG